>KV425997.1:0-143478 GCA_001632375.1 Exidia glandulosa HHB12029
TCCTCATGCGCGTTTCAGCGGTACCTCCGCCAGTTCCGTCTATGCCAGAGGCTTCGGGATCGCAACTTCAACGACGCGACGGGCAGCGATCAGCTACGGGAGGAAGTGTGGAAGTCAGCAAGCCCAGAGGTGCGTTGCGCGCATGAATTCTCGCCCAGCACTCTCGCTTACATAGTCGTACAGGACCTCGAAGCCGGCAAACGGGTAGTAGTGGAGGGAGTATGGACAGCACAGCCAGTACGCTTTCGTTTGCACCTCCAGCCGACAAACATGCTCACGCAAACGCGTTCTCAGGCGCGCGAAACCAGAAGGCCACCGACCTCATCAACGCGCTCGACCCGATCCCGCCTTCACCTATCCCTGAAGAAGAATTCTCCTCCGCAGAACAACAACCGGCTTCCACCTCCAGCCGCGGTGCGGGCAAATTCTCAGCCCTGCGTGCGCTCCCGCGACACGTGAAGGGCAAGACCTCCGCCTCGACGCTCACCGCTGGCACTATCAGCCCACCAACAAGTCCTCCCGCCACGCAGAATTCACTCGGAAATAAGGAGCATGGCTGGGCGCGTGTACGCACGCACGTCATCCGAGGAGAGCAACCCGTCCCTTCCCAGGCGAAGTCGAAGTTGTTCCAGTTCCAACAGATCTGGGGCGGGCGCGCGGGTGGCGAGCCCGCGAATGGGAGCCAGAACCATACGCGCCAGAACTCGTCGCTCGGGAGTGAAGTTGCGCTGCCCAAGTCGAAGCTCGAGGAAGACGTCTCTCGTGCCCTGTGGGCTGCGCGGTTCGGGAGTGCGCTGCCTAGAGGCGCTGGTGCGAGTGCACATTCGGGGATGAATTCGAGCGCGTTGGCGTTAGCAGCGTTCGTGGGCGGCGGGAAGGGCTTCCTGGGACAGCAGCAACGACCAGAGAGCGTGTATCAGCAACAGCAGCAACACCAGCCGAGCGTACGACATCTACTCGCCGCACTGGCGCCTTACATCCCGCCTTCCACCACCGCTACCGGGAACACGCACGAGCGTCAGAGCTCAGTCGCGTCCCTGGACTACGCCGACGCGCCGGATCGAGAGAAACCCATCCTGCCACGCGAGGAGGACGTCTTGCGCGCGTTACAGATGCCCTTCCTCGCGTCTGTAGAAAGTGTTATGGGCACGCGGCGCGCGCTGGACGAGGAGCGGTGGGCGGCGTTCGAAGGGTTCGAGATGGTGCTGCGCGGATGGGACCCCGCGAGCGCCAAGGCGCATCTCGATCGGGCGCTGTGGCTTATACGCGCTGCGCGGACGCGGACGCCGTTGCTTGGTGCAAGGATTCTGCAGACGCTTCGGCATGTGCTGCTGTATGGTCTTCCGGCGAAACGGTGGCCTATCAATAATGTCGTTGGGCTGCAGACGCTCGTTGCCGCGCTGTTTGATCTACAGGCTGCCGTCGCGGAGCTTGGCCCTGGGATCGACCTCGTATTCGATGTGAGCGGCCTCACGAATCAGGTATTGTGCCTATAGTCCTCTTTGACTGTCCTGTGTGTTCACGCGACGCGTAGGTCCTCGACGGCGAGAGTGGAACGTTAGATGTTGGAGACGTCGAGCAGGTGATGGGTACGCCGAAGATCAAGGCGATCAGGGAGGACCGCACACCAACTGGAGGGAGGAGGGTTCGTCAAGCTGTATGGCGAGACGCGGTAATCAGATGTCTGGAGCTTGGGAGTCTCGGCGTACGCGCCTGGATACTCGTCAACTGTCTCGAGGTACGTCTCATGACGATCATTCGTTCTCTTTGTCTTACCAGCACGCACTATGTAGACTGAATGGCCAGACCCTGAAGATGCTGAGGATCCGGTACCGTTGGAAGACGGGACGGCGTTCGTAGCGCACATCGCGCACAAGGCGACGAACCGCTTCCTGCGCGCCGTTCCGGTGCTGTTACGAGTACACGACGACGCACCACGCGCAGCGATGAATCTGATCCAGACGCGTGTCCTCCCGAGCGTGAATGTGCAGAACAGGGCCGGCTGCGTATCGCTCATGCTCGAGCTGCTCTCTGTCAACAGAACTGCGCCAGAGGCTGCTGGATATATCAGCGCGTGGTGTGTCGACGAGAATGGGTGGAGGAGGGACCTTGAGGGCGGGTTGTGGAACATGGTACGTTGCATATGCTCCATAGAGCGGTCGGGACGGCGCTGATGCGAGCCTCCAAGATCATGAAGGGCGAATGGTCTGCGGTCATCAGACTCGTCCAGGCGTTGTCATCACAGCTCGAGCTTGCGACGCAGAAGACCGTCATGGCGCTTGCTATTCCAAAGCTCTTCGACGTGAGTATCGAGGAAATTTACTTTATCTTTGTTCACCGTTGGCTAAACAATCGTATAGCGCATCGCGAACACTCCAGGACCTTCAGCAGCAGATCAGCCCAAACTCGTTCAGCTTCTGGAGCACCTAAGCAGCTCGCACAAGCAGCTCTTCTACAAACCTGTCATCCTATGTGCCGCAGCCACGAAAGATATGACCGTCATCGGACACCTCCACGTTCTTCAAGCGCTCGCTCGTCTGCTACCCGACTTCTGGATCGCCGATGCAGAGCTCATGGCTATTGCGCTCCTCAGTGACAACAGCGCGCCTCCGAAGGGCGGCAAGGGAAGGTCGTGGGGAGCGACGAAGATTGGCCAGTGCGTCCTGGCGTTGCAGATAATTGAGGATATGCGTAAGAGGCACGAGGCGAAAGCCGAGCGGGTCAAGAAGGACAAGGGCATTAGCGAGGTGAGCAGTCTATAGGAGACGTTTCGTAACATATCTAAACGCTGTTTTCTCAGTCGGCGAGACAACCGGAGCACGCTTATTTGCTCAATCTCGAGGACCGTATCACGGTGCTGCTGGATGCGCGCGTTAGTACTACATTGTGACCTTACGGATGTGTCACTGATCCCTCGCAGGAGAAGGTCACACTTCTTCCCTTCTCGCAACGCCTCCTAATCGTCACCCTCCTCCACGAAATCCGGAGTTACACTCTTTGGCCCGCCCGCCTCAGCTGGCTCGCGCGCATAATGAATTGGACGCTCCAGGCTCAGCCCCCTGATCCTACTCGGCTTACTGCCGAGTCCTCTGACGTTGTCGCGACGGAGGATGTTCGTGACGAGCTGGGCGCTACAATATCTCGTCTGCGTGGCGTATACATGGCCTGCAGCGATGTGCAAGTCAGCAACGCGAAGGTCCGTCGACCTAGCTATTTGCAGGCTTCAATGTGTCTGATCACTGCCACAGCAAAGCCGAAGTACGCTGCTCTTCTCGCCTACATCCCTAGAACCCATCGACCAGCTCGGTGGTATGGGGGCGGCGGCAGATGATAACATGAGCGTGTTCACTGCGCTGCCCGAGAAGCTCGAGATTGCGTGCACGCGCTTTCTTGTCTTGGTTTCGCAGTGCCTCTCGCAATCCGATAGGCATCGTCTTGGTCCCACGGTATGGCGAATGTTGGACTCTACGGACGCTGCTCTCCTCAAACCGGTGCGTGTGGTCACCGATGTTGCATTCGTATCTCTCTGATATCTGCTAGCCGTGCTTCTTGTCAATGTACCTGTCGGAGAAGGACGACACTTTCGCAGGGATGGTGCGAGACGATCTGCAAAGGTATGCCTCTCTTTTTCGGGTCGGAAAACAACTCATCCTTGGATAGTAATTATGGTTCGACGCGTCGGCAAGCTGTTCATCGGCTTTCTTCCCTGTTTGCCTGGCGTTTCCAAGTTCTGTCCCAGCGGTTCATACACAAGGCCGAGCGTGACAATCCAGGCTATCGACCCTTACGCTCGGGGCGACCGGCTTTGCAATTCGTTCCTGTTGACGTCGGCTCGAGCCAGTTCGTTCTCGAGCAGAACGAAGCAGAGCTGAAGGCTCGCTTCGGCGAAGCGCTGCCACGCGATGTCATCCGACGTCTATTGGAGATCGATTGGGTGCAGGAGAACAAGCCGCCGGACAAGCGCCTCGAGATCATTCGAACGCCGTTTTCTGTGCTGCCGAGTATGCAGCTGGATCGCGGATTAGACGACGTCCCGGAGATGGTCATGTCTCAGTCGACGAGCGGAAATCTAGCCCCCAGCCCGACGGGGACACCGTCCCCAGGTCTCAGTGCGCCAACTATCCTGCGGCGCAAGTCGAGCGCTTCATCTGCGACGTTCCAGGTGGTGAAGCGTCGACCAGTCTTTACGCCGTCCCTGCTCCGAGCGTTGCCGTCACTCGCTCTCTCCGTAACAGATCCGGACGTCGCCATCAGCAGCGCCGCGCGAGATCTCCTTGTCGACTTCATGCGCGAGGATGCTGCGACTCTCTGTCGTCCCCTCATGGACAGCATCTCCGGCGATATGATGAAGATCATGGAGGCCGTCGGCGACCTCCGCGCGTTCCTCCACGTTCAACAGATCCTCCCTCCCATCATGTCGCATTTTGTCTTCGGGCACCTGGCGGGGTTCATCCGCACGCATTCCAAGGCGATAGAGAGGACCGTAGACACCGTGACTGGGGTAGTCACAGAGAGGATCCCCAACTTCATGCTTCACGCGTACGCTTCAACGGTACCGAT
The DNA here is from genome assembly GCA_001632375.1 of Exidia glandulosa HHB12029. Lineage (NCBI taxonomy): Eukaryota > Fungi > Basidiomycota > Agaricomycetes > Auriculariales > Exidiaceae > Exidia > Exidia glandulosa. The sequence continues at coordinate 4,561 of KV425997.1, forward strand.
ATTGTCCAAGCTCGTTTCCCAAGTCAGCAATCTCGGCGTTCAGGACCTGCGCCGTGCAAAGCTAGAGCTGCTGCTTTTGCCATCGGGACTGCTGTGGTTCTCGTCCACTGCGCCAGAGTCGAACTTCTTTCCCCGCGATCTCGATGACGCAAACCGCTGGACTCCGTCTGAAGACGCGGAGGGTCTGGAGGAGATCCCTGCTGCGCTCATAGCTATGACGATGATCCGCACGTCGCAGAACATGCTCCTTCTTGCGATGCTCAAGCGCAACCCGCAAGACATCACCGTTGTGCGGAAGAGCCTGAACCGCCTTGTCCTTCCTTCTAGAGATGGCGCCGGTCTGAAGCAGCTCGTCGTCGGCGACTTCATTCCGCGCTCCCCAGAGGCAATGAGGACTAAAAGCCGAGACCTGCATCTTGCGCGCATCTCCATCGCACTGTCCCGCAGTTATCTCCTCCTCGTCGCTCAAATATTCCGCTGCCTCCCTCGCACATTGAGCGACCGCGCCGAGCTTGGGAGACTGCTGGACGGCGTCAATCGTATCCTGATAACGCACGGGGACGATATTGGCATCGTTTCTCACGCATTGATCGGTTCGTCGTCATACGCGTATCCCGCTGCTCTGGCTCACAGGCTTTATTTAGCTTGCATGGTGGCCGCAACACGTTTTCGACGCCTCTTCTCCAGCTCCTCAGCCTTCACCTTGTTCATGCCCTCCCTCATCAAGGTATACTGTGAAGCAACCGACCAGCCGGGAATACGGCGGGCTATAGAGTACGCTCTCAGCCGATTCTACCACTTCCACGAAGAGGTCGTCATATTCCAGACGCTGGACATCGCTTCTTACATGGCTGCTCATCCAGCCGCGGAGGCTATCCTGTCGACTTTCGCCGCCGGGCTCGTTTCTATGATCTCCTCGCTCAAGACGCCGGCAGTTTCAGCCGACGGTGATGCGGCTGGAATTCACGGGATGACTCGAGACCAGGAGCAGCAGGCAATCGACGCGCTCACTGTCGAGAAGAAGCCGGAGAATCTGCCGCTATTGCTTCAGTCGCGCGCCGCAGGAGATGGAGAGACCAGGACTATTGCCACTGTCGAAGACTCTCAGACAAAGCGGTTTCAGCTGCCTGACCTTGTCAAGTTTCTGCTGACGATCATCGCGCACGACACTACCATTTTACGAGGAGAGCAATTTCTGCGCTTGCTTCGTTGCATGGCACCATCCCTCTACAACTCATCGGCGACAGCTCGCACCCATCTTCGTGACGGTATCCACGCTCTTGGTATATCCATCTCTCAAATCTCGACAACCTCGGCAGGCGAAGCTTCAGCACCGATGGACTTGTTCGCGACTGACTACGGCGATGGAGGGGTCTTGCTCGGAAATCCGCACACGCCAAGCGAGCTGAAGAACGTCCGAAAGGAGTACCTTCGCCTCATGATTGCGTTCAGTCGAGCGGGTGGCGGCTTCGGCAATCCGACGATGAAACGTGCTCTTGAGCTCGTGACGAGCATGCTGCGGGACGACACGAAAGACAAGAAGGAGTCGAAGGACGATGCGGACGAGTCTTTTCATCTGGCGCAGGAGTTCGTCGTCGACTATGTGCGCGCGTGCCGCATCGGAGGCGTATACTCGAATCCCGATGTGGCCGTCTACCAGCTGCGGGAGTATGCTCCAGTATTCCAAGCGTGGTGCCACAAGTGCGACTTCGCAGGTATCCTGACTGTCCTCAACGACCTGTGTCAGGATCCGCGCTTTGCGCAGGACTCGGCCTTCTCCCTCATGGTCATGGAGCGCTTTCTTCGTCCCGCGGTTCACGCGTGCAGTCGCTTAGCCGTCGACGGACGGCTGTTCTATACAAATCTCCGGTTCACCGTGGTACCCCTCCTGTGTACTGCGTTGACGTTGACGAACATCGACCCCATCGGTAGCGTCGAGCAGTGTTCGCCTTCGCCTGCGTTCCTCGCCGGGATCGTCCTACCTCTCTGTCTCAAACTGAAGACCTCAACCGAGGCGGCGAATTCGATCGTCACCATTACTTCATTCAGTCGAGGCGCGTACGCTCGCGCTTGGCTCCGATTGACGTCGTTCGCTCTCGACGCGTGTAGCCCGACCGCAGTCAAAGCAACCCCAGCTGGCCTCAAACCGACCTCCCGCCCGTCGTCACCAGAAGGCGAGAAACCGCGCCCAAGCTCCTTGTCACAGACGCCCCTCGCAACGTTGGCAATCGTGCTGCAGATCATCAAGATAGTCATTATTCGCGGAGAGAGTGACCTTTCAGATCTACACCACGGCGTCTGGGACCACATCGGTAGCTTTGTGTTGGGTATACTCGCTGGCGGGAACGCTGCTTTCGGGCTACGCAGGACCATGCCGCGGAGCATTAGCATGGTATTCTCGCCGTCACCCCAGATCATCGACTCTGCCTCTGCGCCACGTGCTCTCGACGCCTTCATGTGGTCGATGATGCACATGGTCTGCGCCTACCGCTCGCCGTTGACGACGCAGATGCGGCTACGCATCCTCGAGACGACCGCAGTACTCCATTCGGAGCTTAAGCGTAGCATTGGCCTGCCATCAAGTCCACTTCGAAGTACCCGCCGCCTGTCGTCAACCATGTTCGCGAAGCCACGAACGGCGCGCAGCTCGGTCGCGTCGACGCCCGCCACACCCGAGTTCTCGCCGCTCGCATCACCACAGGTGACACCGACTAAAGCAAATCCGTTCGCGCCCCGTTCTCCTAGCTACCTAAGCCTTGCATCGCCGCCAGAGCAGCACGACTCCACCTTCCGTGGGCGCAACCGCTTCCCAGAGTCCGTGACGCCGGAGAAGTCGACGGGCAAGCGTATCTTACATCTCGGGCTTGCGGCGAACCAGCAGCAGACGTTTGCGCCGCCTTTGGCTACACCGAACTCGGCGGGGTCTGGAGCCGCGACAATCACACTGCTTAACAGCCTGGCGACGGCGTACAACATAGGCTCTATCGAGCTCATCAACGCGTGCATTCGGCACGTCCGGGCGGTGCAGATGTTCATGGGGTACGACTCGCTGTTGCTGCCAATCCCTGACGGCGAGGCCTTGGACCCGGAGGTGTGGGGCGAGCAAGCAACGGTGTTGAGCAAGGCTGGCGCGCTCGAAGTTGTTGCGCGAGAGACGGCGTTACTGATTCAGGAGTTTGAGGGCGAGTTCTACTCGCACGAACGGACTAATATTAGGAAAACTTCGGAATAAGTTTAGATGTGAAGTGCATATGTAGGTTTGTCGCGCTGTTCGCATGTCATGCTGTGTATACTGCAATTATTCTTATGTGTATCTGGGTCTCACACGAAGGTTGGCATGATCTCGGGTGTAGCGTCTTGTGATATGGGGAAGAACCTTTGCCGAATGTCACCACAGGCGAAGGAGCCACTCCCTTTCGATCAGTATAGATTGTATTTGCACAAATGACGATGCTGTACGTGGGCACTAGCACGGTGTGCTCTTCGATATCATGTGAGTATATACATACGCAAGTACGGCCCTAACACCCTCGGGAAATAGAAGGGAGCAGGAATTTGCCAGAAGGAATTGAGGGATGAACTTCAGTGCCTACGTACATACGTGATAGGTGCGTGATGTGCATCAATACCGATCGTCGTGGTCCAGGACAGCCCATTGATCGTCTGCAATACCTGTTTTCTTGAATATTGCGGCTGGCTCGGTGTAATTAGAATGCCCGACGATATAACGTTGAAAGTCCTGCTCGATCCCCGATGTCAACTGGACAACTTCCACAACACCGCGTAAGCTGTCGAGAGCGCGAGATAGATCGTAGTCCACGAGATCACGGACGCCTGAAAGATCCAGACGCGGTATGCGCTGGGCCTGTCCGCCGTATCCCAGGCGCTGGACGATGAAGGACGTGATGTCTGACACGGCAATGCGCCTACAAGGACACGATCCTACACCAGCACTGTAGTATTCGCAACGCGGCGAGTCGAATGTAAGGTGCAGCCGGCGGAGGCGTGGACAGTGGAGTAGACGACCAGTGTGGATAAATATTCCCGTATCGTCCCCGGCCCACCAGGGCAAACGAGAATCGCAGCACGGATCCATGATGATGCAGAGCTGTAAGAAGCAGGTCGTAGTGTCGAGTGGTACTTCTTCGGGGAGAAGGGCCTCGTGGATGGTGACGGAAACCAGATTGGCTGAGGCTAGTGCTACACGCATATCGATCATGGGCAGCCGTGTGCACTGCGTTACTCTTGGCGAGTCGAAGTGCACCGCGATAAGATGGAGAGAGACGATGAGATGGAAATTTCCGTATGCATCGAACGTCGGCGGTGCACGTGTCGTCACGACAAGGTCCTCAATCCCCGGAAAATAGTCGCAAACGTCCTTGAAGCTTTCGCCGGAACGGACCCCTGCCGATGCAATGACAAGTGCAACTTGCTTCAACGAGGAGGGTATGTGTCGACTGGTTCCTTGTAGTAGGGGCCACATTGCTCGAAGTCCCAGTGTCTCCAGGCGTGGCAATATCGCCCAGAGTCTGTCCATGAACTGATTGTCGACTGTGTCTGCCATCGTGGTGTGATTGAACGTCGTGACATGGTCAAATGTGAGGTTCTGAAGTGGCGAGAAGGAAGCTGCAGGACTCGGGAGACCGTCTATAGAAAGCTCGTGCAGCGCTCCAGTGTGTCCTCCGAATAGGTCGTCGCGCAGGCGAAGAGATGGGTCCATGGGTGGGTCCGCGACCACAGATATATGGAAGGCCCGCATCCTGAGTGGGGCAGCTGATGCTAATGCCCTCACAAGACTTCGCCATACGTCTGCCATTGCCGCGCGGGTGGCGGCGATGTTGGCTGCTGACATTGTTCCATTGTCAAGAGCGTAGACTTGGATCGAAAGATATTCAAGTCTTGGAAGGAGGCTGACAAGAACGCCATTCATATCGTCAATCTGCAATCGAGCGTCCAGTTGTAGAGTGAGGTGAACGGGATATGGTTGGCTACGCTGGAGCAAATGTGCAAGCGACGGGAGAGCTGATCCTGACGTGCGGAGCTGCGTCCAAAGGTGGCAAGACATGAAGGCAACAGAACGCAATCGATGACATGTCGCAGATATAATGTTGCGATCTCTAAGAGCCGAGTGCTCTAGTATCCGGCATAGAACGTTGGATGGTAGACTGAGGAGCAAGCTGCACTGATGATTAAGACGTCGATGCAAGGACTGTCGTCGTGAAAGTATGATAGAATTTATACGGGCGGCTTCCACGTTCGCATCCCTGAGGTCAAGATGTTGGTTCAAGCGATGCGTAGAATGCAACGCCAGTGTACGCACTCTGCGCTAGCTAGACGAGCGTTGTCCTGGATACTAGTAACGAGCTTGGTCAAAGCAACAAGCCGCCTTATGGTTGGAGACTCCATGTGGGGAGTGGTAAGAGTTGAGGAAGGTTCGGGGCATGCCGTACATGTCGTTCGCCTCTCTCCGTGACCAGCGACGGGCAAAGGACGCTAAATCATTGCTCAAATCAACGGGAAGCGCTCCACAAAACCATGTAGCACGTAGAAATGGTTGGCCCGTAGTGCCCAACGATCCGTATGAGCTGTCGGAATCGCTTGAAATTCGCAAGTCGCCCTCAGCTGGCAGAACTCTCTTCTCCCGCACGCTGTTCAACCCAGGTGTGTACTTACACGCTACTATACCTCCAGTAACTGAAAAAGTAACAGGGTCAGTCGTCTTATCTTGTCGTCCGCACGTTCATGTTATCTCCAACTCGCGTATTTCCTCCCATTGCGCGACGTGCTGTACAGAGGTCAGCGAAACCGTATCCCTGAAGCGCTGTAGCAAATGCGCTGTTGCGTACTACTGCTCTACGGTATGTCATCTGGGACTCCAGCTTCTCAGCGTCTGACCCGGAATTTTACAGGCGTGCCAGAACGCTGACTGGCCGATGCACAAGCCCGAATGCGTTTCCCTGAGGGACTGGGCCAAGTCTGCACCAGATCCTGGCGTAGCGATTCCTGGTGAAGCTGTCAGATGCCTTGGACGCGTATTGCGCCTGCGGGAACGCGAAGGATACGCAAGTAAATGGGTATGTGATTTCAGCCTGCGATACCCCGCAATTTCTGACTGCATTCTGATCTCAAACCCTAGACGAAGCAGATGTCTTCAATGCAGTCGCGTATGTCCTAGCTTTACATTCGACGAACCACGTTTGACACAATCAAGTGCGACAGAATCTTCCGTCTTCCGCGGCCGAGTCGCACACGCACATCGCGCACGCTCTCGTGCGTTATCTGGGCATATCCGGTCCCGAGGGTCTTAACAAGTACGGTATCACGTCTGCCGGTGACCTCGTCGACATCGTCTCGCAGGTGCGCTTGGGCTTCGTACACTTTTCCTCGTGGTGACTGACTGCATGTCCAGTTTACTACGAACTCCTTCACGCTCTCCTCGTCATCACTCTCACCTATCGGCGTATGCATTTCACCTACCGTCGCTCTCGCCAATCACTCGTGCGACCCGAACGCTGTGGTCGTCTTTCCAAGACCGAGTGGAACCACTTTGCAAGAGCCAGTCATGCAAATTATTGCATTCAAGAATATCTCCCCGGGCGAAGAGGTCCGGTGAAACAACTCTTCCTGAGCGCTCTTCTTTTGACACCGCGCCCTGTAGATCTTGACCTCGTACGTCGATACGTCGCAACCTAGGCATTTAAGACGACAGGACCTCCGCGAGACGTACGGCTTCACGTGTGCATGCGACCTATGCGAGGGGAGAGACAACAATGCCGACGCTGACCCACGCTATTGCGTCTGGTGTCCGAAGGAGTGTGGCGGGAAGTGTAGCCTTGCAGAGCTTGGTATGTTGCGCCGCGCTGAGCTGAAGATGTCTGGCTCATTCCATCGTCGTCTAGATGACCAACAGCTCGAGTGCTTCAGATGCCAAGCGAAATACGAGGCCACTGCGCAGGAAGAAGTGCTGGATCGTGTTCGACTCGCGACTGAGGCGCTAGAGAAGGCTACGCAGCTTGAACTGTCTGGTATGCTGGCATCGCTCATTCTCTGGCATTCCTGATGTTCATTTCTAGATCCCGCCCGAGCGCTCCGAATGACGACGAACATGCTCGCGCTCGTCAACATGCCCTATTCCTCGCACCCTCTCCTTGGCCTCCTAAGGCTACACGTCGCGCTTCTCATCACGTCATTATCGTCTTCGTCCACGCCAAGCGACAGGACGCTAACGGAGGCCATCACAACGGGATTCCGCGTCCAGCATGGTCTGCATGACGTTCTACCCGCCGGCCACCCCGTGCGCGGCATCTCGCTCTTCGAGCTCGGAAAACTACTCGCCATGGACCCGCCACCCGGCGAGGAGGACCATCGCGAGGCCGAGATGATCCCGCCCCATGGCCCACAGAGGCTTGCGCTGGCAATGAGTACGCTTGTGCAGGCGCGCGAGGAGTTACGCGTGGGGTTCGGGGCATCGGGCGAACTTGTTGGCCAAGTAGACGCGCTGTTGAAAGAGCTTGAAAGAGAGGTGCAGGTGTGGAGGCAGGGCGTACGGAACGTACTTCAAACTGGGTCAATTATTAGTTCAACATAGGCACCAGTACTGTAAAATTGGTTGTACGTATGCAATGTGCTTGAGACGCCCATGCCGTCACGTGTTAGAGCGTGGAAACTCCGACAGGCGCGCTCTTTCCCCCTCTTTCTCGCAGTCGTCCCGCAATCGCTTCGCCCTGGGCTGCCACAATGCACGCGCTCATTTACACGTAGCGCGACGAGCTCGAAGCGCTAGCGCTGCAGCGAACGTGCATCAAGCGCTTAAAGCGCGCAAAGTTGCGCTGAACGGGCTCTACGTATCACCCACGCGCTGCACTACTTCTTCAAACCCTTGCGCCCTTCCTCAGCGGCATTCAGTTCTATTTGCGCTTTCTGATAGGCCTAGTATTTTGTCCGCTGCGCGACGGAGCACCTCGCGACTACCTGGCGTGGGCGATTTCAAGACCACTTCCGATGCCCGCCGTCGCCATGCGCACCCGCTGCGTAAGGCAAACATTCTGGACGACTATCTACAGTGCTTCTACAGACCGCCGTTCGCAACGTCCTGCAAATGGACCGAGATGTGTTTCCTGATCTCCAAGTCTCGTCGCGGCATTCGCTGAACTTCGCCTTTCGCTCTGGCTCGGCAACGTCGCTGCTACTTCAAGATTCGCTATGGAGCGCCTTGCAGACACTGTACTTGCGGGTTGGACTCTACCAACGGGCGGTACTGGCTTGAAGCGTCCTTCTCTTAGACTATCGGACTCGTTCCCGGCTCTTTACATCACGACAGCTTGGACTACCTGCGCGCACACACGTTGATATCGTACCTCACAATGCGTCTCCGCGAGCGACATCTTGCCTAGATGCTCTTAGCTAGCACATGCTCGGACTTCCATTGCGTGGCTTAGTCTACCTCCGCGCCTCGTCATCGACGTCAAGGATGCACACTGGTCGACGATATGATCAAACGTCCTGATGTCGACTTGACTTACGGCTACTGGGCTACAAGATACGCTCATATTCTGCCCGAAGCTTCCTTTCTCCAACCGGCGCGGAAGGACTACGAGTCTGCGAGACACGACTCGTCCTGCCTCGAAGACCAGCAACACCGCGGAGCATCGAACACTTTATCCCTCAACCGCTACCATGGGTTCTACATACATCTTGGGCTTTTGCTTCTCACTGATGCGTGGCGCCGTATTGAGGCCCAGTATAAGTAGCTCTGGCACCTCGAGGAGTACTTCAGCGAAACTTGAACGTGTTTGGACCTTGCATTTCCCGACATGCATCACGAACTTGCCGCAGTCTACGTACGAAAGCCTCAACCTATGGCCTTCTCACAGAAAGGTGCGTGTGCGCCGCATCATCGCACTTTATTCCGGGCCTGGTGCAGATGGCTTTGACCCGTGCAGCGTACGGTTCGAATTCTATTCGTCCATTGTCATAACCAGAGTATGAATTCGCGACTGAAGTGGGTTGACTTCCGCGTAGGAGCTGCCGAATTACAGCCAATCAAAGACAAACAGGTACTTGAAGGGCACTTGATACGACAACGATGGAGATGGATATGTTAGAAGGAGACACGGTAACACGGTTTAAGAAGCCGCTCCGGATCCGGACCCGCTCTCTATCCCGTCCCATGCACGTCGTCCGGCGTGGAGTGTGCAGCACTGTGCGCCGAGCGGGGGCGCAGGTGCTCTACACGCCGTACACGCCCACGCTCACGGACAACCAGAAAAAGGCCATTGCCAGGGAGCAGCGGCGCACGGGGATAATACAGACACCCGAGTACGACAAAGACCTCGTCGCGCACATGACTACGCTCGCCGACGTACGTCCCTAGTGGCCCACGCGCGACTCGTCTGCTGACTAAAGACAGCGCGTACAGGCCTTGCTCACGTCGGAGGAAAAAGCGCAACGGCAGACGCTGCAGCACGCCCTGCGCGACGCCGTCCAGACCGAGTTCGGCGCGCAGTACGACGTTGAAGACTACAGCATCTACACGTACGCATTCGACATGCCCAGTCCTCCGCTCGAGTTTGCCGTCGTAGGCCCGGAACTCGAGCCCTCGTCGCTCGCAAACGCCCTCTCCAAGCACGCGTTCACCGGCAGCTTCATCCCCATCGCCCCCCTGCTGCGCGACCAATCTCCTCTCGACTGGTCCACGCGCCCAACACGGCCAAGAGACGGCTACCCAACCAAGCTTTTCGTCCGCTCCGACAACCCAGCGCACATTCCCACTTGCATTCTCTCGCCGCCGAACCCGCTCTTGCACCCCCTCCGCGAGCTCATCCAGGTCCACTTCGAGCTCACCCCCGGAGACACGCGCCACGCGTTCTTCATCCTCTGGCTCTGGACGCAGTCGCTGCACTTCGGCTTCGTCGACCCCATGGCGCTCGCGCTTATGCTCATCCAGTCCGAGCAGATCCGCGCCGGCTCCAGACCCACCCTGCAGACACCCCTCGACGCCGACATCTACCGAAATCACAGCAAAAAGGCGAAACTTATCCACGAATTCGTGCACGAACAGGTCGTTCTCAACGACCAGGAAATCGACACGAGCCGTGTTCCCCCCGGCGGCCACGCAATAAGATTCTTTCACAGCGCCAGGTCTATTATTGTCAACTTTTTCAAGTGCGTTCACATATCCAGCGCCCCCGCCCCATCTGACACGCTGCAGGTTCTACTCAACGCTCCGTAGCAACTTCGAGCCCTTGGAACAGATCATTTCTGTACGGAACGGCTCCGTGCTCCGCCGCACCGAGACCCAGGCCGGGCTCGAGGATGAAACGTTGAACGAGCGCATCTGGCGCCTCAGCAAGCTGCCAGAGGTGCGCCGCCTCGCGTCTCGCATCTCGCGGTCCAGCACCTGATGTCCCCCAAGACTGAGCAGCTACGATGCTGCCCGTCGTTCGAATTTCCCGAGCAGTGGGCACGCCAGTCGATGATCGTTCAGGATCCCTTCCTCCTCACGTGGGTGCGTCGCGTGCCGTTTTTCACCTGCCAGCTCGAGAAAACCTGACGCGCACCGCCCAGAACCACACGGGGCACTGGCACGCCAAAAACACCAGTATTTTCCTTCATGCGGGCGCGGTCGCGTACAGTAAGATCATCCACAAAGAGTCACTCGCCGATCTATTCGGGCATGTGCGTCGTCCTCGCTGCGTTCACGAGACGCCTTGTCTTATCCGTCCCAGCGCCTGTTTTACACGACGAGGAACGAAACGTTCTTCTTCCCGCACGCGCTCGGTCGCTTCGATGTCATGCCGACAATACAAGACCTGTTTGGCAACTCCATCGTCTCGCGGCTCACTCCTACGGGGCGGGTGAACACGGTGGACCTGCAGTTCGGCGAGGATCCGCACGAGCGTCCTGACGACGCAGCAGGATTCGGTATACACAGGTCCAAGGTATTGCCACACCAGGAGCTCATGTCCTGGACGCCGCGGGCACGGGTAACGCCTCCCTCCGGATTGGAATCTGAATCAGCGTTCGAGGAGGAGGTGCTGCACGATTCGCCGGAGAACTTCGGTTTGCGCCAGGGCACAAGAGCGACGGCCGACCGTCGCGACCCTCCACATAGAGCAGGGTCGGGGACGCCTTCGGCGTTTGGTTTTTCTTCGACACCGAGGGAAAAGCCTGCCTCGTCCCCGTGGGCTTCGTCTTCGTCGTCATCCGAACGGAACTTCCGCGACACCAATGGTCCACCACGCAAAGCTGAGCCGGGAAGGCATTCCGCCTTCGGGTTGTATTCAACGCAGTCAACGCCGAGGGATAAGCCTTCGTGGGCTTCGTCTTCGTCGCCATCTGCATGGTCCCCCCGCCGCGATTTCAGTACTTCCTGCCATGCAGCCGCACGCCAACGCTCCGCGACAGCTATGAATGCAGCAGTCGCGCGGTCTCTCCCACGACAGGAGGAGGAGGACGAAGAACAGGGCGAATCATGGAGAGAGTTGTTCGAGCAGGACGATTACCCCGAGGATCTCGACGAACCCATCGTAACGGAAGATAGAATGGATGTCCAGCTTTGGAAGTATTACAACGTCAGCAGCATCCTCCCATAATTTCTCCTTTATACGTTGTCCCTTTCTGATCACACTGCTGTAGTCGAAACGGCCGAACAAGACCGAGCTTGAAGCCCGAAAAGAGGCGTTGTATCGGATTCGCAGCGCTGTGCACGCGTACGCTGGTTTGCGCTGCGATGTGGAGCCGTTCGGGAGTACGCTTATTGGCGTCGACGAGGGGCGGAGCGATCTCGACCTTGTCGTTCTGGTGCGTTGGTATAAGAAGGCTTCTGATATCGCTCACCAACGTGTTTGTTCTAGGACCCTCATATGCCGGAGGGATTCATGCCTCATATCAAGTACCAAAAGGAGCCTACAAGTGTGTGTTTTGTGCGATTGTGGGGAAGCGTTTCACTGATCGGTTTATTATACGTCAGAGCTGTACAATGTCTCGTAAGCCAGAGTTTGCAGGAGGCGTTGCATCATGCTTATGTCCAGCGTAGGAAACTCAGTCGCTTTTTCTACAAGCGCGGCTTCCGCAACACAGAGGCCATCCCTGCTGCAACCGTCCCCATCCGTACGACTGACTTTCCTCGAGCTCGTTACACAAACTCATCCGTGTCTGATAGTTCGTGCCGTCGTACCTACAAAGCCGGAGATCCCTTTCGACCTGAGCGTAAACGCTCGCAATGGCTTGTTCAACTCTCGACTTGTCGCCGCATACGCGACGCTACATCCGTACGTGCGGCCCATGATCGTTATCCTCAAGGCTTTCGCACGGAACCGCGGGATCGATGCGCCTGCGAGGGTGATCAGGCGGGGAAGGAAGCAACATGGCGTGCCTCGTCCGTTCTCCAGCTACATCATGGGACTTCTTGTTGTTGCCTATCTCCAGGTACGTTGGCCGACTATGCGGTGACTTGCAGGCTGTCATTGACTACATCGGCAGCGCATAGGCATGCTGCCAAACCTGCAGGAGCCTTTCGCCGCGCCAATTAAACGCGTGGCGCATGAACATCCTCCTTTGGGAGATGACGACGTCCCTTTGGAGAAACCATACGATCCTCCCCCACTTCGTTCTGACGGCAGCTCGCCTCAAGTCTGGTGGACGATAGGCAGGAAAGACCCGGAACTGCGCATCCCGTCGGACACACGTTTCCTTGACCCGACGTCTGAGCCAGTGCAGGAATGGGTTCAAGCGCGACACGCATATCTTGCGGCGAATCAGCGCGAGGAAATCACGCTGAAGGAGACGCTTGAAGGGTTCTTTTAGTGCGTGCGCCGATATTGTCGTTTTCTGAAATCCTCATCCGGGTCCCCAGCTTCTGGGGGAGGACGTTCATGTTCAACAAATGGGCGGTTAGCATACGCGACGGCGGGATCGTGGACCGCCTTCAGCCTCCTGCGTATCAAAAGCCCGAGCGGTTCCTCGCCGAGTTTGAGCGCGACATGATCAACGGCGACCACCCTGAAGCAGATTCGACTGTGACGGACGAGTACGAACGGGAGGGCGAGTCTCCCGAGACGGACATGCGCATCGATCGCCAACTCGCGATGATCCTCGACACACCGACGAATATGGACGCGTGGAAAAGCAACTCCTTCGTCGTTGTGGATCCAATCGTGCGGACTAACGTGAGCTTCCTTGCTGCTATCCTCTGCAATGTCTCATATCCGCTGCAGAACCTCACGCAGAGCGCTCCGAAACATGCCCTGCAGACATTTGTCGGCCAGTGTTCGGCGGCGCACAACATTCTGCGGTTGGGGCTGGGTATCGACGATCTGCTCCACGCAAAGCCCAGCTTGACGAAGCGCGAGAAGAAGGCGGTGCTCATGGCGAAGGTAGCTGAACAACGCCGAGAGGCGAAGAAACTCCCGAAGAAACCCGAGACCGAGGAAGAGCGCGATGCGCGAATATCGGCGAAGGCGGCGGCGAAAGCGGAGAGGGCGGCACGGAATGCATCGAAAGTGTTGGAGAAGAGGGCGGCGAAGAAGGAACTGGAACTGGAGAGGAAGGCGAAGAAGAAGGAGAAGAAGCAGATGAAGGCGTTGTTGCGGGAGCAGAAAGTGGCAGCGAAAAAGGAGAAAGCGTCAGCGCAAGAGCAGAGGGCGGACGCGCAAGCTACACAACAGGTGGTAGCAGCGTAATCTAATAATTATAGCATAGTCCCGCCTACCTACTGTATAGCATAGACACATGGAATAACCCAAGACTCGATTCAACCTACCGTGAGATGCCCTCCAAGAGCTGACAGAGGCACACGTGGTGTGCTGGAGGGCGAGCGAAGTGAAGGGCGGACAGACTGCCTCTAAGTGTATCTGGTACAAGTATATGACAACGGCGTTCACGGACGAGGGTGGCTGCGACGTACAACGGAAAGGGTCCCGTCGAGGGATCGCTGCAACTGAGGCGCCATCTCGACTGAGTCCTGTTCACTTTATACACGCAGCACTTGCGCGCACCGATCTTCATGTTGAACGGTTTGACTGTCTCAATTCGTGTGTGGGTACTTATCACACTGCTGTTTTCGGCCCAAGTGCCGGTTAAACTGTGAAGACAAGGGCACGGGGTACTATGGGTCGTGTGGATGCTTTTATAGTCCATGTAGGGGGAGCAAATCACCTTCGGCGGCCGCTCGCCAGGGCCCAAAGCGCAGTTTGCACCCGCGGGCACATGTCGCACTGACAGTTCGACGGCAGCGGTCTTCTTTCTCTTCGCACCTATCTATTGCTACGTCGCTGCCTGTCAGACCGCGTTTTCGTAGTGTCGTGAGGAGGAAACAGCTCTTGCGCTGATTCCCATGCTCGCACCGACTATGCTACGATCCCTTAGTGTCTTGCTGCATGTACAGAACTCGGTTGTCTAAGCAAGAGCTCGTCCTAGGCCTTATCAGAATGCGACCGTTATCGGGGCGACGCTTCTGTTTGGGACGACACGCTGACTCCGTAGCGCTCAGACTGGTGCTTAAAAGCGTCCAGCATGCAGACTACATTATGCACGTCAGATAGTCCATCCATGTCTCTCGCCGCTCCGCCAGACCGTAGCGGATGTCTCATCCGTTCCTCCTCACTTCCTCCTCGTATATCCTTGCCTGAGAAACGCACGTCCTCGGGGAAGGAACGCGTGCTATCGTCACACCCTCTTGGGTTATCTTGTTCTCGTCCACCTAGCGTCTCCGAACATATTGTGCAGCATTCCCCCATCATAGACCAAGAGGCACAGACTTCCATTGACAAAGCCCTGCGCGGGGGTGCTGGTCATCTCTCTTCTGTACGACGTCTGGGCCTACCGCGAGGTTGGCTCCGGAGTGGGTTTTCACGGGCAGCGATTCTTCTGGCCGCTGTGACTGCCATGTTGGTCATCTCATTGCCGCTGGGTCTCGTCTTCCTTGTACGCCTCTCTAGCTTTGTCGCCTTGTTCAGGGTATTGACATAATCCGTGCCTTCAGGTGTCCCGAGCTCAGAGGCAACCGCCGCAGCTCAATCCTAACTTGAATGGCGGTCATACTGAGGGCCTATTTCTTTTCGGCGGAGTCAGGGACTGGGATATGGACACGAAAACTCTAGGTACGAACCTACTTGCGGCAAACCCTGTGAGGTCGCTTACCGCATGTACTCAGCTGTCAGATTCATTCCTCACTACTGCTATAGCCCATCTCATGATCAGTGCGTCCACATCCCGTTCGACGTTCTCTTCTTCAAGGACATGTGAGTATACCTGTTCATAGTTCAATTACGTTCTAAGGGAAAGCAGGGACGCCCTCGGAATAGGGGGTTTCAACGAATCCAGCGCTGTCCTGGCTTTTCGAGAAGCTACCGGTCACGTGGCCGATCATGGACGCTTCGATCAGTTCAACCTGGAGGTACCGGAAAGCCCTCGTTCTGGTCAAGACAACGACGGAGGTTTGGAGAGCGACGCAATGTATCCGTTTGATTGGTATGTTCTCGCTCGTTACGTGCGCAACTCCCGTGGTCACGTTCAGTACAGGTATGAAGTGCGCATGCTGTTCGGAGCGACGCTCCCCGACTTGAACACGACTGTACCCATAGTCGAAGCGAGTATCTTCAACTACCTCGCAACACTGTGGAGATACGACTTGCGAAATCAGCAGATAGAGTTCAACTCACATGCCACCAAGATTAATCTGCACATTAGATTGAGTCGCACGGTCGTGGTCAAGATCTCTGCACTGCTGATCTTAATATTAAACTGTAGGTCGCCCATGTCATCGCTACCGTAAATGCTGATTGGGATCCTTTACAGGGGTGGTGACTGTGGGCATCGTGTACATGGTCATTGCATCTACAGCTGGTCGAAGGCACCCACCCGACGGCTTCGATATCGTCGCTCTACCCTTTGCAGCACTGTTTGCATTACCACAAGTTCGCAGCGTGATGCCTGGCGACCCACCATTTGGTGAGTTCATTGCTACTTCCAATACACCGCGAGTTGACGACGAGAGACGATAGGATGCCTGCTGGGTGAGACACTTCTGGAATGGACGCAGAGCAGTGCTCATTGAGACCTCGCAGATTTCATCGGCATCATCCCAAACCTCACGTTGATCGCTGTATCCGTGCGTAAAGGAAGATCTTGACGGTAGGAGCCTACTCACGATGTGCAGGGGACTGTTCTTTTGGTCGTACGCGTCCACCGAGCCAAACTCCACCATAAGATCCAGCCTGAGTAGCCCTGTGCCTTGACTCCCGTCACGGTCGAACATTCCCACATATTCGACGTAGTAGTCAGCGACTACGATAACATTTGTAGAGCCTGCGGCATCGCGCTGTCATGTCGACTGTCTCCGAGGCCGCCGCATGGCGCGTACAGGTTCGGTAGGATATCGAGAGTCAGCATGTAAGTAGGGACAATCTCATACAGTATGTGCAGAGGAACGTCACGACAGGTCACGAATCGTGCATTTAGTTCCTCCGCCACAGATTTCCGTGCATGTTTCAAAGAAGCGGCGGGATCAGATACACCATGGAAACGTGAGATTAGATCTGTAAGATCCTCATCAGTGGTGATGGACTTTCGTCAAAACGAGACGCGGGCAATACTGCCAAACAAACAGCAATGCTCTCTCGTGCACCATTGAGCGACCCGTTCGCGAGGCTGCTGGCCCCGCCAGCGAACGAGACGCCCGCAGAGCGGCAGATGCGCGAGGAGATGGAGCGCGCGGCCAAGCTGCGCAGCGACGCGATTGACGAGGAGCTCAAGAAGGAGCGCAACGCCCTCAAGTCCAAGAGGGTGATGAAGCTCCTGCTCCTTGGCCAGTCCGAGTCGGGGAAATCCACCACGTTACGTCGTGAGTCCATTCGCGCTTGGCTTCAATCTTCGCGCTAAACCGCATCCAGAATTCCAGCTCGCGTACACACCCCAAGCCTTCAAGGCAGAGCGTGCCACATGGCGCGGGGTTATCCAGCTCAATGTCGTCCGCTCCATCCGTCTCATCCTCGACACCGTTGTGGACGCCCTCGACCGACAAAACGCCCCGAGCGGGGACGATGACTCCAGCATCGACCACGTTCAGCTCACCGAGGAGCACGACCGTCTCTGCCGCCGTCTCACCCGTTTACGCGACGCTGAGGCGAGGCTCATGGCACAGATCAGTGCCCCTGCGGAGGAGGGTGATGGCTTTGCGCAGCGCATCGCCGACAAGATTAGTCAGGACGCCGCCCAAGCCCGCGTGGACAAGGAGCTCGCAGTACGCGCCAACTGGAAACAACCGTTCCAGCGCCATCACCCGCCCGGTCCTCGCAGCTCTGTCGATGCTGGCGACTACGTCGACGCGCCAACCGACATCATAAACGAGTTGAGACAAGACATGGCTACTCTCTGGACTGACCCGGACGTACGCGAGCTCCTGCGCAGACAGAAGATCCGCGTCGAGGAGACCTCAGGCTTGTCAGTACTGCGTGCAGCTATCTTACTGTCTCTAAGATTTTCCGCAGCTTCCTAAACGACCTCGAGCGCGTGACGGCGCGCAACTACTTCCCCACCTCGGACGACGTTCTCCGCGCGCGTCTCAAGACGGAGGGCGTGTCCGAGTACGTGTTCCAGATGGAGATGCCTCAGGCACGTGAGCACGCTGCGGAGTGGCGCATAATCGATGTTGGCGGGTACGCGTGCCTTTGACAAGTGAATACTATCCATGCTCACCGAGGGGCTTGCAGAGCACGAAGCCAGCGCGCGGCGTGGATGCCGTTCTTTGACGACGCAAGCGCCATCATTTTCCTCGCGCCCATCTCTGCATTTGACCAGGTGCTCGCCGAGGACCGGTCGGTTAACCGGCTTGAGGACTCGGTCACGCTCTGGAAGCAGATTTGCGGCAACAAGCTTCTCCAGCGTCTCGAGCTGATCCTCTTCCTCAACAAGGTACTTTATTTCATCTTACTGCGTCTCATTGCAACTCACGCGCTTCAGATGGATATACTGGACTCGAAGCTGCAGAGCGGTGTCCGCCTGGCGAAGTACGTTCGTAGCTTTGGCGAGCGTCCGAACGACGTGGAGAATGCCGCGAAATGTGCGTCACCGCCCCCGTAGCTGCACAGTCCCTGCTCACAACATGCTATCACTGCAGACTTGCGCTCGAAGTTCCATGCGATACATCGGGAGTATTCCTCCAGGCCGCGCAAGTTCTACTGCTTCGCGACGTCTGTCACCGTACGTCTCTCTCTCGCATATCATTCTACGCCACTGCGACGTCCCATCTATGATGCCCGTAGCTCGTCAGTCTGCTGCTTATCCTCACTGGCTGAACTATTTCTTCTTCTTCGCAGGACGTCGTGCAGACGAGCGGCATCCTTGCAGCCGGTATGTCTTTCGTTCCTCAATGGTCAGGCCAAAGCTAACGCGTCGCAGTGCGGGATATTATCACCCGACAGATCCTCGTACAGTCGCGTCTCCTCTAGTGGACACGCACGCGGACAGTATCTTCGCCTTCTTATATACTTAACTTAGGATGGATCGGAGGACTCCTCGCACATACACACGCTCACTCATCTCATCACTCATTGCATGTGGATTATCTAACAGCTAACAAATGTTGTATCAGACGTCCTATGATGACGGTCTCCGCCTGCGATACCCCTCACTAGTACTGTCACTCCTCTCATCTCCGTACCACATTGCATGTTACATATTGTGGATGCACATAGACTCGTGTATTGGTCATTGCATTTGTCGAGACGACACGACATGTCCTCCCTTGGCGCCTACTGTCCAAGTCGCACATCATAAGTACTGCACTCTGCAATGAGCGATCGTAGCGCCGCCTGCTCTTGAGACGTTCCTCTCTCTACGGGGGGCATTAGATTACCTTGCTTCTGCAGCAATGCGTGGTCCCAGCTGACGTCGACAGTACTGCGTCACGTGACACGCTGTCATTATCGCAGCACAGCCTCGTTCGAGCTTCGTACAAGATCTGATCATCTTCAGTTTCTGCAAGACGATTGCCCGCACGTGAGCACCGCTTCGAAGTTCGAAGACGACTTGACAAATTCGTACTGCAGCGAAGGGTAGAGAACTATACTGTAGTCCTCACCTGGTACTCACTCACCTCACGATGACGTGTTGGCGATTTCGTACTACGCTTCGGGCCCCTCTACGAGTCAGAAAGGACACGATGTCCGATCATTCAACACAGAGAATACAGTACCGGGCGGCGGGCGCTCTTGAACTCGTCATGCCCGTCTCGTAAGTATTTCTCCCGCGACATATCAGTGAATAAGCGTTCTTCTACAATCGAGGGGAATATAAAGAAGGAAGCAGCGGGATGTCAATCATCCTACAGTGCAAAACATGACTGCTCAGACGATCTTCGTCACTGGCGGCTCCCGGTGAGTATAATGTTCCGACCCTCGCCGCGCTCAAAGTATATACACGTGACTCCTGGCATTGCAGCGGCCTCGGACTCGCGATCGTCGAAACTCTTCTAGGACAGGGACATAGTGTCGCCAGTTTCTCGCGTTCTGTGACGAGTGAATTGCAGGCGCTCAAAGGTTGGTCGGTTACTGTGGGGGTTATCTCCGCAGGTCAACGTCCATGTCACACACAGACAAGTACCCCGAGACCCTCCTCATCACTCAAGGAGATCTGTACGTCCCCCCGGGCTTGCGGTTCATCAGCAACGGAGCGGCTGAAATGTGTATACGCAGAACCGACGCCGACGCTACAACCGCCGCTCTTGAGCGCGTCATCGCAACCTCGAACGGACTGGACAGTATGATCCTCAACGGCGCCTCGCCCGGCCCGCTGAAACGTATGGTGGACGTGACGCCCTCCGAGCTTGCGGAGGTCTACGCCGCGAACGTACTTAGCATTCTCCCGCTGTACCGTGCCGCGCTGCCGAGTCTGCGCAAGAGCGGAGGCAGGTTGATCGTCCTGTCGAGTGGGGCGAGCGAACAGGGGTTCGAAGGAACGGGGGCGTATGCTGGGACGAAGGCTGCTGTGAACCGAATCGTCGAGTGCGTCCAAACTTAGGCCAGTACTTCCTACTGTAGTCGTACTGACGACGACTTCGAAGGGTGTTGGGACTCGAGGAACCGGACGTGACGTTCATTGCGGTGAACCCTGGCCTCGTCAAGACAGACGTTCGTATTCGTTCTCCCTCATTCCATGCGTTTGGATACAGTATGTGACGACGCTTCTGGATTCTAGATGTCGGCTGCCGTGCTTGCGAGCAGCGCACACACAATGAAACCCGAGACGCACGAGCGCATCAAGGCCGCGCACGCCGCTGGGATGGCTCAGCCGCCAGCTGTCCCGGCAGCTGCGATCGCTGCGCTCGCACTTCGCGCGCCAAAGGAGCTTAGTGGGAGGTACATCGCGTCGTTTGGGCCTGAGGCGAAGGCTCTTTTGGAAGGATAGGCGCTGTCAGGTTATAATGTCAGAAGATCCATAGATTCTGTGTCCTGCAGCGCACAGATCGTAAGGGGAGGGAAATAGGAATAGGAGAAATTTTGGGCGGGAAGATAGACGAGTTCGAGTGCCGCAAACGAGCCGCATAAAGCTGGAGATCAAAGCACGGCCATCACATCGAGGGAGGCGAGTTTGAGGCGTTGCCCCGCTCGATCGACACCTCAATCTCTCGACTGCGTTCTGCGAACAACGGCAATGGGAGCCCGCCGAGATGCAGTTGTTCAAGGGTCCTTGTTCTTGCTTGGAAGCCGGCACGATTGTACGTTCGCGCAGTACCAAAGAACGCGGAAGTAGTCAGCCTCGGCGTTGCGCTACAGTGACAGGCAGATGAGGTAAGGCCTGAGGGAATCGTCCTGAGTTTCCGCCCCAGCAAGTCCCAGCATCGCTGCAGATCTGTCATTGTACATAGAGGGCATCTGCCAAGCCTGGGGACCGGTCCTAACCCTGTAACGCGGAACCAGTAGAGAACAACGAAGCGGATATTTTGAGATGTCGACTCGGCAGAACACGTTCTCCCAGAGCGAGTAGTCCACATAGAGCGGAGCAGCAGGGCAGAGGACGTCGACCAGGTCAGCGCTCGACGGTACGATTAGGCTTCTGGGTGCAAGACGTCGTCGGCTAAGAGTGACAGCGGGGTGCCTGTGGAATTATGCCGACCGGAAGGAGGATTGCCAAGGGCGAGCCTGGAAGTGCGCATCGTGGGTTCCAGTCGCGTGGCAGAAGGAAGCAGTAGAGGAAGAACAACGAATCAACAAAGGACAACAACCGTAAAAGGGAATCCGTTGTCGCTTCTCCCACGTGGCCATACGGGAGTTGCCGATCTTCCGCTTGCTTGCATTGAAAAAGGCGCGGGCACTTCCCCTGACATGCGCTCCCGCCCGCCACCCCCGCATGCCTATAAAGGCCCTGGTTCACGTCGCCCGAACTCACCGCCCACTCGCCCAAGTCGCCATGGTCGCCGCTGTTCTCCTCGTCGTGCTCTCCTCGCTGCTCATCGCGGCCCGCGGCTTCGCGATCCCTAAAGTACCCAACTTCCCTAATAGCCCCGTCTTCAAAGTAAGTTTTTGTCGCTGTTCTAGACCCCGAGCTCATCGTGCACCTCGTAGACCAAGCTCACCACACCCATCGGCTCCATGAACGGCACCGACACCGCCGTTCCAGGCGTCCAGCGTTTCGTCGTGCGCTACGCAACCGCGGCCCGGTGGAAGGCCCCCGTCGTCGCGACAGAGCTCCACACGCTGTCAGTCTCTTTCAGAAGCATCCGAGCTTGACAGTGTTCTAATGCGATCTTCAAATTCGCAGGACTTCATTACCGCCAGTCTGTCCACAGCTGACAGACACCGATGGGAACTGGACTGGCGACGAAGACTGTCTCTATGTCGTCCTCTACGTTCCTTCATCCGCATCGAATTTAATTACTTGGTGCGTACAACGACTTCTTAGGTTTCTTTGTGCTCACACGCACAAAGGGTTCATGGTGGTTCCCTGCTCGTCGGTGGCGCAAACGACCCGATGATCGAGGGTTCGAAGCTGGCACAGGCAACCAGCTCTGTCGTCGCGGTTGTCCAATATCGTCTGGGAGTTGTACGTGTCGTTGTTCTTTACCGTTCGTTGTACTTACACCCCTTGTGCAGCTCGGCTTCCTCCCGCCGTCGGCAGGCGCAAACGGCAACCTGGGTGTTCGCGACGTGATCGCCGCCTTGACCTTCCTCAAGACGATGTCTTCCAGCTTCAGCATTCCCAGCAGCGCCGTCACGCTCGCAGGCCAATCATCCGGCGCAACCCTCGTCCGCGCGCTGCTCGCGAGTCCAAGTGCATCGTCGTTGTTCTCCAAGGCCGTTCTGCACAGCGACACCGCCGACTACGCGTTCTACAAGCCTGCGACGCTTACGACTTTCCAGAACTCCTTCTTCCCGAACTCGCTGAACTGTTCAACGAGCAACACGGCGTGCTTGAACGCCTTGTCACTAGGCACGATCATGTCTGCGCAACAGGACTTTACGAGCGACGCGCCGTCTCTGGACCCTGCGTCTGCGGGACCTGTACCCCTGCGCCCCGTCGTCGACAACTCGCTTCTTACGACCACCCTGACGTCGACCTTCCCTTCGTCGCTCAAGCCTCTCCTCGTCACAAACGTCAAGAACGAAGGCGCGCCACTCGTCTTCGGCGGGATCCCTGAGCTTCCCGCTTCGATGTACGGAGCAGTGCTCTCCTCGCTCGTACCCGACGACCGCGCCGACGCAGTGCTCAACTCGCCCTTCTACACCCTCGACTCATCCGATCCCGACACACTCCGCACGACGCTCAGCGAAGTCGTCACCGACCTCGGCTTCCGCTGCCCAGATTGGACGCTCGCGCGCAACTGGGCGTCGAAAGGCGGCTCGGCGTTTACAGCGCTTTTCCTTCTCGGCGCGACGCACCCCTCGAACGACGGAATCGACTTCTGCACCTCCTCATCCACGCATGTGTGTCACCAAGATGAAATCGGTATCATCTTCGGTACTGCGCGGAGTCCCAGCGCCGCACAGAAGAACTTGATCGCCGAGGTCCAGACGCGGTATACCGCGTTCGTGCAGAACGGGGACCCAAACGCGAAGGCCAGTGTGTTCGCCGCCGCGGGTGTGAATGGTCAAGCGCAGACGCAGGCGTGGGTGCGTACGACCGCCGCGGACCAGATCCCCGTCCTTCCGCTTGGAGGCGCGGGCCCAGTCGATATGGGCGCGTGTGTGAGCTCGTTCTGGGGCAGCAGCGCCGTCCCGTACGACTACCAGCTCCACGGCTTGTAGCCATCTGCGGTCTAGATTCCCCATCCCTAATCATTGTCTCCTTTACGACCCGTCCCTCATCTCACGCATAGCTTACATTATTCGCGTCCCTCGCTGCTATTGTCTCCCTATCACGCCCTCCATATCGTCAAATGTAGCCATACGTACGTCTAGATCTTTGGTTTCCCGTCATGTCTTGTTCTCGGTCTCCCCGTTTAGATAGTGTGTCTGGCGAATGAATAGTAAACATAAAATCCAGCCCGCGACGCGAAAGTTTCAATGCGGGACAAGGCATCCACAACGTGAGGCAGCAGCAGGACACACTTGCAAAGCCAGGTGAGCGGGAGGCTCGACCTGTTGGTCTGATTCTCTTTGAGCAGACGCGATACAGATCCCAATACTAAGTCTCACTCTTTATGTGACATATCCTCATAAGTCATACCACACCAGTTCTGTGTTGAGGGGAGGGACGAGCCTCCGTACGAGAGGATTAGCGTAGTCACTAGTGTGTTCTCTTCTCTGCTCGCAACTCCCATGCGGCACCGATCGTCTCGTACATCCGACCGCATCTAGTCGTATCTCGCTCGTTTCTGTAGGAGCAGGGTGATGACGGGGCTCCCTCCACGTCGCAGGCCATTACAGCACAAGAGAGCACAAGTCGGCGAGCCTGAGAGTCGGCACACTCAGATACGCCGATCTCTCTCCCAACCCTCTCCTTCTCAGAGTCCTGAACGAAGCGTAAGGAACGACCAACACCACCGTGGCGTCGTACAATAAACAATCAAGTCGCCGGCGTAGACCGTTGCGTGGCTTGCCTCTTACCACTCCAGTGGCCGACAAACTGGCCGACGAGCTGATCAAGGAGATCCTGACCCCTCCTCTGCTCGTCCCTGATGACCTCTTCGCGGATGGTGGTTGCACAACGTCGCCGTTCAGCCGTGCCACTTGGTCTGCGTCGAACGTTCTGCTCGTCTGCAAGCGCTGGATGCGCGTCGCCACGCCAGCTCTGTACCACACCGTCGTCATACGCTCTACCGCACAGGCGCAGGCTCTCGCAGCAGCGCTGACTCGTAACCCGGAGTTCGGCACGTACGTCAGGAAGCTGCGCGTCGAGGGTGCTTTCGGCGAGGGACTGGGCAAGGTCGCGCTTTTCTGTCCTAATATCACGGACTTCTGCTGTTCTCTCTCGATTTGGGCGGATTCAGGGAGTGTCGGCGGCCTGCTCAAGGTTCTGTCTGCGATCAACCCCAGGCGCGTCTTCCTCACCCTTATGCCGGAGGATTCGATCAAGAACAAGAAGCATACGGCTGTAGTCGAGAAACTTTGCTCGTGTATACCCTTGTGGACCAACTTGGTACGCAGCTAGCGTCATTTTGTGACTCGGAGTTGACTGACCGCGCCCAAAGGAAGTCTTTTGTTTCTCCGGTGAGCCAGGCGAGTCTAGTGTCAAGGATGTCAGGTTTCATCCCTCGCTTGCGACTGCATTGTCGTCGTCTGTATCTCTGAAGGCGGTGCACTGCTGGTTGCCGGCGGCCAGCCCCGTGACCCTGGCGGACACTCACCTTTCGAGCGCGCTGTCTTCTTTGGCCTCGAGAAGCTCTATAACGTTCTACTTTCACCTGGACGCAAGGTACGGCAAGGATCTCGGGAAATTCAAGATCCCTTTGCCGGAGCGATTGCGATCTCAAGCACGCACCGTCTGGCATCCTGACGACAACTCATGCTCTGAACTTGATCCTGAAGCCTCCGAGCTTGCTTGCCCGAACCCGTTCTACGTCCCGCTTTCCACGGCTTCCGATAGTGACCGCACCCGTATTTGGACGCTCATTTTCGCGTTCGCACTCGGCCAAAAGAACCGCATGGAGCGGTGGTGGTGGTGGCAACCTAAGAAGGCGTGGTACGACGAAATGCACTGGGATTTCGACCGATCGCGCTCCGCTTTGCAGCTTTCCCACCCCTTCAGAGTACGTTATCCACTATATCGCAGTATATGACAGGATTCTAATCCCTCTGAGCAGAGGATAGTAGTTCCGCTGCTTTGCAGACACCTTTGCTTCAGTAACGCGTCGTTTGCGACTCTTCACAGTCTTCTGCGAGAACACAAGGTACCTTCGACTGCCGTTGAAACTCTCCGAGTGGATGCAGCTTGCACGGTCGATGTTACTCCGGTACTGTCGCATTTGACCCAGCTTCGTGACTGCATCGTCCCTCTGTCTCCGCGCTTTCTGAAACCCATGGTCATTGTGGCCCGGGCTGGGAACACTCTGAAAAGCTTGACCTTGCTTGCGCCTCCCTCCAAGTCGGGCTCGTACTCCCTCAAGTTTCTCTTCCTGCTGACGTCTCTGACGTCCTTGTGTTTCAAACGGAACGGGAAGCTCAAGTGGTCGGTATGGGCACCAGTAGAGCTGCCATCTCCTCCACCGCGGGATGCGCTGGCTATGCTCACGTCGATCGAAGTCGGGCATGAGGGAATGGCCATTTGGGTGCAGTTGGCCAAATTTGCGTACGTGTTTTTAAATGACCGTTGGTGTACACTCGAATCCCTGACGTCTCTGTCTATCGTGATCGTCAGGCTACCGAACCTTCAAGTTCGAAGCATCGAATGCGGCCGGCAAGGCATGGGATCTGAGGGCCGCGTCTTCTTGCAGCGGCATGGCCATAAACTCAAGAAGCTCCGGGTCGTCATCGCCACAAACGCGGAGCTCGACTTGTGCCCTGCTGTCGAGGAGCTCAAGTTGGGCGACGGGACGACTTACTCAGATGTGAGTCCGGGCTTTGCATCGAATAACCGTATGCGTCGCTCACTAGCCGGAATGACTAGGGATTCGCTTCCGAGTCTTCGCCGGGGCCGGAGCTTCCGCCATTCACGCACGGGCATCAACACCTTCGAGTCTTGGAGCTGTTCTGGGAGCGCGAGTACGTTGCTCTGATGTATAATTATGCATTAGTGTCTGACACTGACAACTTCAGATCTACTCGTCACCACGTGGCTGGATGGGAGGAGTTGTTCAAGCTCCTGACACGAGACCGGTTCCCTGCTCTACAGAAAGTGATCGTTCAGCAATGGAGCACTATCTGGCCAACATCAGAGTGAGCGGAATCCGGATCCTCTGGTGACACGACACTGACTGCTATCCGCGAATTTCCAGGCGAGATATCAAGAAAAGTTTATGGCCAGGGTATGCTGAGGCCATGGCAGCGCAAGGAATTACGGTTGTTGACATGGACGGTCGAGAGTGGCGCCCGCGCCTCCGTACTAGACGATGACTACCAACCCTCGTTACGTATATGCTTTCCAGTTGCAGTGTACTAGTACTCGTGCTGCAGAACGTGTGATTCGTTGAGAAAACGGGCAAGCCGCATTCCCATTCTACGTATACCCACTAGCCTGGCCATCCGATGCCATATATATATATCCAGGAGAGCGCGACTCTCGATTCTAATTCAGTATCTGACTGTGTGAACGATGAAAGTGACGTGCGGATCGGCAGCAGTCGGGCGTAGGTTTGCGTGTTTGATCATGAAGTGCCGCCGAAGTCGCGTTTCTTCCGCACCACCACCTTCACCACCACGGCGTGTGATATTGGACCTGCTTCGAGGTTAATATTACTGGTGCTGAACTCAGACCACGTTCAGGCGCTGCATCGGCGATATTCGTGCTCTCGTAGGTGCGTAGGCAGGATCCGGAATTGCGCTTCGAATTCCCACTTCGCTGGTGTTCCCCTTGCGGACACAGTGGTCGCCTTTTACACGCAGTCTGGGTACCTAGAAGCGTCTGCCGTGACCACTGGTCCTTGTTATGTGCTGGCTTTCGAACCGTGGGATTCGGACCACTGTGCGTGGTCTACGGTCGAAGCTTACAAAAGGCTCAGTCGTCGCCGCAACTTGAAGCCCGGCTCCCATCACCAAACAGACTCACCCCGGCATATTTCATTATTCCACGGCTATCAACGTTATATCAACATCAAGCTCCAAGATCCTGCTGGCAGGCCCGCAACTCCGCAGTCGTCACTTGTCTTCCGCTTCTTCTCTTGTTCCCTCTCAGACTCTACCTCTACAGACACTCGTTGCTCATTCACTCCTCGTTATAATGCGCGTCACTATCCTACTCTCGTCTCTCGCTTCGATCGCGCTCGCCGCGCCGACAGCATGCCCTACAAAAGTGACCGCGTCACTCATCGAGCAGGTCATGCCGACCTCGAACACCTGTGACGGCGCGCTCGACGAATGCCGCACCGCCACGCAGGCAGCCCCCTACTTCGAGAGCGCGATGCGCCAGTACGCGCTCACGCACCCTGCGCAGATCGCCGCTGTGCTCGCGCTCGTGGGCCTCGAGTCCGGCGACCTGAAGTACAAACACAACATATGGCCCGGTCGTCCGGGGCAGGGCACGAGCGCGATGTTCATGCCCAACTACGTCAAGCTCTACGTCGAGTCTATTCCCGAGCTCCAGGACCAGCTCACAGAGGACATGGATCCCGATGCGATTCTCGCGCTCGTCACGCCGGACGAGTATAATTTCGGCTCGGGCCCGTGGTTCCTTGCTACACAGTGCGAAGCGGCCGTGCGGGACGAGCTCACGACCGACCCGGACGCTGGGTTTGAGGCTTACATGGCCTGCGTTGGCGTCACCGTTGATGAGGGCCGTGCTGCGTATTGGGAACGCGCCAAGACTGCGTTCCATCTTTGATCGCGCGTTCGAACTTCACGCCGACACTGAGAACACTCATATTGTCGCTCCACTCTTTATAGTCATTGTTTTTACTATACCTGCAACGTCGTCGTTTTACATTGCTCTTAGTCCCTCCGCGGAGCCTTTGAATTCTGATTTTGAACGCAAATCCAATACAAATTTGTCAAGGTCGTCATCGAAGCAATTCCAGTCATGCTCACGCGCGATATGCCGTCTTGATGATGCGCATGCATGGATGTCACGTGACACAGCTGATGATGACAGAATCGGCATTTATATCCCGCAACAGACTACCTAATACAGTGTCAAGACGCGGCCATCCATAAAGGACTAAGGGAGAGCAGACGGATGGGGGTTGTATAGTAAGAATGCGCGTACGAATCCGACATCACAATGAACTCGAGAGAACAGGGGAGCTTCAAGACCACAAGGGAGGGTAAACACTGATGCAAGCTGAGGTGAGCGCGAACATAAACGTAACATAAGGCATAGGACATATAAGGGCGTGACGCAGCATACTCCTTTGAAAGTGTACTATAGGACTATGAGTCATCAAGTGCACATTTATTCCCAGGGAACACACTTTTTCGTTGCGAGAAACCTTTTCGAGCGCGCGCAACAACTTCTCAGATTTACGGACCAAACACACCAGCCTATTGAGTTCTCAGAGGTCCCTGAGCGGATATGGCAGCTGTATGCTCTGCAGATTCACTGTTTGAGGCTGAGACAAAGTTTGAAATCTCGTGAGAGGACGTTCTCGACCTTCAGCGTGTCGTTGAAGTCCACAAGCGCCCGTACGGCATCGGATGAAGCGCCGAGTCGCCGGATCGGGTGCATAATCGGAAGCAAATGATAGGATCCGGTTCGGCGCCTTTCTTGCTCGGCCGTGAAGTCCGTTTGCCGAACAGCCGGACGGGCGCTTAGTCAGCCTGACGCCGAGGCGCGGACGTTGCAGCAAGTCCTCTGCCACCTTGCACGCTGTCGTTCTTACACCAAGAGACAGCCATAGAGGATATCTACCCCTCTGCAGCCGATCCTATGCTCCAGCGCCCCTTTGGCCTCACAACATGGAAGATGTTGTCGGGGAAACCTGGAATAGTTGTCGAGCACATGCCAAACATGTTCTCGGTACCACAAGTTCCTTCCCGCGCAATAAATGTGCACTTGATGACTCATATAGGACACCACACCACACCCCAGTATCCTCCTCATTCACCGCATCAATTAATCCTTCCCACTCTACGTCCGGGTGCCGTCTTAGCACGCAGCGACGCACAACCGCATCAACCGCGCAAAAGTCCCAGTAGCGGCGATTGTCTCATTCCACTCGTCGAAGAAGCTGAGCACAGGTCGCTTGAGGAGGAGGCAGCGGTGGCGATTATGGGAGGAACTGGGAGGTGGTCGTCCGGAAATCTCTTTTTTCGGAACGCCTCAAATCGAGACAAATGTACGATTGAGCTCCCGAATTTCACGACACTAGCAAGTAGTAATCATCTTCCCAGCTATTTTTCGAAATCGTAGAGGATCTCGTTCGCGTGGCAGCGAGAGAGATCCTTCAAGCGTTGTATCCAGGAAAGGCGCCCCTCCTCTCTTTGACACGAGCACGAAGGACTGCGAAATTCTCTACATACGATTTCGCAAACCGCTGGATACACTGCTTCAGGATATGTGCGCTAAACAGTTATCCCCACGTAACGGGACTTCAAACTTCTCTTCACTCGTCATCACGCACCCAATCGGTTTATGTCAGGACGAAACAAGCTGACATCAGGAACGTACCATCGACGTCGACGTCGACATTTCGACAGCGCAAGTCTCCACACGCGCAACCCCGGGCCCTTCTTCACGACCCTGCACTCCCTCCGCGCGCGTCAGCGTCCACGTCCTCAGGATAACTCCCAAACAAGGACCCCGCTCTCAAAATGAAAGAGGTTAGAGCCTTCAGATCCCGCACGTGCGGATTTGTCGCCGCCACGTGGAACATGGCGAACGCGGGATTTGAGGGCGCTCGAGACTAGTACTGGGCGCGTAGAGGAGCCGATGCAAATCCGGTTGCACGACACAACAAGAATAGAAGTAAGGGACGCGTTGGAATCCCGGCGGGTTTGTTCGGAGCAGGACGTATGCACCCGGGGACGAGCGTGTATTAGGAACTGGGAACTGTGAATGGATTGGGAAGAGTGCACTTCGACGGAGCCTAAGCATGTATATCCTACAAGAAAGAGGAAGGAGAAAAGCAGTCCCAAAGGCATAACGACGGAGCGCACAAACGAACCTCCCCCAAACTAAGTGCCGCCCATGCCAAACTCGCCGACCGTATCGCGAATCTTTGCGATATCGGTGATACTCAGCTCGCCTTTACTCGCGACGAGGAACTCCTCGAAAGCGGAAGAGGCATCCTCGCGGGTGGTAAACTCCTTCTGCAAAAAGTCGTGCAGCTTCTTCCAGAATTCCGGAGAGGTGATGGTAGAATGGTACGTCGTGGGCGCGGTCGACGCGTGGTGCGGCGGGTCGGAAGCGGCGGCGAATGAGGTGTCGCCGTCGAGCGAGAGGGAGACGGGGGTGAGAGACTGGGTGCGGCGGTGCGGGCTGCGCGAGCCGTCGCGTGCGGGAGCGGGAGTGGGCGAGAGGATGACTTGGGGGATGAGCGACGGGCTGGCGGGTTCTGGCGGGGGCGGGTGGACGTCGAGCGAGGGCGCTGCGCGGGTGTGGGTCTGTTCAGGCGCGGGCATGGTCGTTCCGGGCTTGATGACGAGGTTGAGCGTGGAGGCTTGTGGGATGTCGTACTCCTTCAAGAGTCGGGCGTCGGCGAGGGCTTTGCCTTTGTAGAGCAGTCTTTGGGAGTCTGCAGGGGGCGCGTTGGGCTGGGCGGCGAGCTTGGCCTTGATGTGCTGGATCGAGTCCGTGGGCTGGACGGCGAGCGTGAACGTGAGCGCAGGCTTGAGCGATTTCACAGTAAGAGTAATGTCTGAAGAGCGGGTTAAATACAATCCACGCGCTGCACAAGAACAGAGATTACCTTGTGCGGCAGAGACTTGAGCGTCGTTCTTGCGCTCCGGTGGCGGGGGAAGGTCGATCTGCGCGTGGATAAGGACGCGGGAAACGCGGGGATGAGCGGGGATAACGCACGCCTAGAAGCGGGACCTTGCGTGGCCACTGGCTGAGGGGGAGTTGGTGGTCGTTTGGGCGATGTTGGGAGGAATGAGCGAGAAGGGCGATGTGCTGCGTCACAAGCTCCAAATCAGCCATAATCTCCGACACGGCAAATTCCGCAACTCTTCCACCGACTCCCACCACGACCGACCAAGCCCTCACAACCAACCACCCAACTCCAATCGGTATGATGATGACAGAATCTTCCCGCGCCAAGCAGGCGCTGAAGTGTCATTACTCTATGCAGCGTAGACATGTCCACAGGAGGAACCATCTGCTCAAGAACGCCCAAGAGACCCTGAGCATCCTCTCCTCCGGCGGCACCTATATCGATTTCAACGGCGGCACCTTTTTCGTCTCCAACTCGACCCAGGACGCACACGACAACACCGTCCTCTACCCCGCCGACGCGCCCTTGCCAGCATGCGGCCCCGCACCGGCTCTCTCCGACACTCACTTCGAGTTCCGGAAGGCCCACCCGGCGTTTGCCTTGAGCCCAGACCACGAGGCCACACGCGTCGGCATCCTTAACGCCGGCTCCGCCTCGGCCAAGCACGCCTCGACCTACTTTGTCAACGGCGGCGACGACCCAGAGGCCGCGCTTCTCCGCTCCTCTACCTTCGACGCCGTACAGCGCTCGCCCGCCGCGCTCGAATGGTTCCGCAGTCACTCCTCCAAAACGACCGCGGGCGCCATGTCGAACGCGCTGCTCTACACGCCCAACGTCAAGATCATACGCTCCGTCGAGGGCCGCTTGGTACGCCCGCGTACCGTCGACGTCCTCACCGCCGCTGCACCCAACGTCTCTGCCATCGCTGCCCACCATACGACTGACGCTCCAGAGGTCATCGCCAATGTTCTTCGCGAGCGTTGCGCCCGTGCCCTCAGTCTCTTCCAATTACGCGGCGTGCGCACAGTCGTGCTCGACAACATGGGCGCCGACGTCGACACTGCAGCCCGTGTATGGTGCGAGCTCCTCGGCACCGACGACGCACCGTTCCACAACGTCTTCGACCGCGTGGTATTCGCCGTCGCAGGACACCGTCACGCCGCGTTCCGTCAAGCCTTCGAGACGTACCAGTACAACGCCGAGCTTGTTTCTGCACTCTCGTCGTGAGCTTCCCCTGCTGTATCGCTTGCTTTCTGTTTCTGTTCCCGTTTCTTGTTGCGTCAGGTGTTGTTGGCGTCGATAGCTTATTACCTGCTTTGCGCGTAGGATAGCGACCATGCCTGTATCCACTATGTGTATGATTAGGGATTCCTATACCACGACTCGGTTTGTCTGCTTTGATACGCGCTTGAACACACGTTTGAGACGAGTCCTTTGAGCTGCGCCGGCTATGGTCACCAGCTACGTTGCATCCTTCGTTGTCGTCCTCGTCGTTGCCGGCGCTACCACCTGCGCATCAAGGCCTAGCAGCGTACGAGTCCGAGGCCAGACATTGTGAATAATAAATCATTGTACGTTACACGAGCCTTTGCGCTCCGTCCTCTTGCTCCTCTCCTCCTTCACCGTCGGCTGTTTGTCCCCATCCTTCGCGGTCACCTCCACATCCTTCACCGCCGTCGCCTCCACATCCTTCGCCGCCGCCGCCGCCTCGCGCTCCTGTTCATCAAGCAACTCCTCGATAAACGCATTCAACCACATCCCCTTCATCCTCTCCCTCCCCATCTCCTTAGCGCCTCCGATCCAGCCTTTACACACCCCCTCGCCCGCGCCGCACCGACATTCGAACGGTTGCGCCATGCTCCATTCCGACGAGGGGTAGAAGAACGTTAACTCGTCTCCCACCTCTAAACCCCTCTCCTTCCCCTCCTGCTCCTCCCCTTGCACACGCCTGGACGCGACGCGCACCTCCCGCGCGGCCATATCGAATACCAAACTCGGCTCGCACGAATGATTCACGTATAACAAGTCGCTGTGCAGTTCCGCGTGCTCCGTTCGCGAGAGTTGGATGCTTGAATATGCTTTTGTGGAGGTGAGGGTTAGGGGCGGGGAGGTGAGCGGGGTGAAGAGGGCGCCGGGGGGTAGGGAGACGAGGGAGTGCGCGGAGGTGTTGAATTCCGTCGCTGAGTAACGGACTTCGATGAGCTCTGGGTGCGAGGGTTGCGGCCAGTCGGGTTGGACGGGTACCGACATTGTCGTTGTGTCGTTGGGTTGAGAAGACGTGGGGACGTGGGAGTACTAGTTGAGATCGATGTGGACGTAAAGGAAGAAAGTGAAGGCTCCGGATAATCGATGCGGGGCGATGATGATCTTGGCGACACGTGATTATCGCGTCATTTCCGGGACCCCCCCCTCGTCGTCCGCGGAGAAGCCAAGGAACAGAGGAACGTAGGGACATCCAGGGATGTCAGGAACATCGTCAGTCTCCGAGTCGACGGTGCGGGAGGGATAAGACGAAACGACCAAGTATCAACGTCACGGTCTTGATCCGTCATTAATGGTCTGTGAAGCTTGAGGAGATCTAAGAGGAAGACACGTACATGTGCAGTTGACATGGCGAGTTCTACATTGATGTTAGGTATAGGTACCATGTCTCCGTGGAGAGATAATCAGGACGACGCCCGAAGACACAACCCGATTGCCAGTGCTTCGAGATGGTTTTCGCCCTGTCCGCCGTTCCACATAAATAAACAGCAGTCTTCCATAAGCTTCCCTGGCCCCCTGACAGTGACGTCCATGTGGAGCCTATGACAGAATACCGATGAAGACTGTACTTGGAACGAATGTCTTGCATCTACAGTCTGCGCAGGAGACTAGATGAAGACTTGAAGTTGATTCTCGGAAATGATACGGATTTGAAAGAGAGAACTTCGCAAGTACTTCGGTCATTGGTGATAACCTGGGCGGAATGCTGTAACATGCGAGCTGTTGTATCGCAGATACCTATGGTTGAGTTTTGGATCATTTATTCAACGAAGTGTGTAGAAGCCTGATCCGAGTGTGTGCAACCCTGAGGCTATACATTTAATACAGTCCTGAGACACTTCTCTTCACACACTTCGAGACACAGCTGCACACACAGACTTGCGCGCTGTGCACACATTCTCGTGCGTCTGTGCACACATTTCGCTTTCTTCGAAAAGCGACGACTTTGCGTATTGCCGCGCTACGGCAGGACAATTACTAATAGTTACTAACTGAAGACCTACATTGGGGTACTCGCAACCATATCCGAATGGTTGAGGGAGTTCATCACTCCTCGGCGTCGTGCAGG
The DNA here is from genome assembly GCA_001632375.1 of Exidia glandulosa HHB12029. NCBI lineage: Eukaryota > Fungi > Basidiomycota > Agaricomycetes > Auriculariales > Exidiaceae > Exidia > Exidia glandulosa. Next base: position 38,850 of record KV425997.1, read on the forward strand.
ACGACGAGCAGGGCGACGGGGACGCGTCTCCGGCGACAGCCGAGGCTTCGTCGGCCGTTACAGTAAACGCCGCGCTCAAACCCGCTGTCGTGACACGCCCACCTCTTTCCTTTCATCGCGGTCGGTATACCGCGCGCGCCGTTCACGTCACCGCTCGCGGTAGCGGCTGTGTTGCCGTGGATCTTGTCTACGAGCGCGCGTATACTGAGTATAGTGCGTGCGCGAAACGCTGCGTTAGACACTTACGAGGATCACAGTGCGCCGACTGCTGGCGACGCGCTGTCGGCGTGGCGGGCACCCCTGCTGTTGGGCCTGCTGTTACCCAGCCTTCGCTGTCACAGCCGCCCTTGCCGCTTACACCTGCAAAGGATGCGCATTGCACCTGACCGCGTCGTTGCCGTCGCACCTCCCGATCTTGGGCACCTTAACGCTCGGGCCGACAAACGTGTTGCCGGTCTCGTTTCATTTGCACACGCAGACGGCTGCGTCGCACTGACGGCCATGACGTGTGGCAGGCATGACCGCGACGTAGCTGTCAGTGCTGTACGCGCCGGTGCCCAGTTACTTGTGCTCTTTCCTTGTCCATTCTCCTAGTTCTTACATACTCTAATATCATTTTTTCCCGTGGCCTGCACGTACATCACTAGCGTTGGCAGACACCGCTGTAGAATACTTCCGCCGGGCGTGGGTGGTCGCCGTTCCTGCTGGTGTGCGACGCTTGCGTCATGATCGCCGCTACTGACACCGCAGGTTCGTGTGGAGCAGGGCTTATGGAGGCTGTACAGTAAAAGAGTAAAAGTGAAAGTATATTAGGTTGCCGCTTGGTCGTTGTGGCACGCGAGCGCACGGGCGCCCGACGGACAAGCCGCGAAGCCAGCCGTCTCGGGTTCGATGTAGCCATCAGTGCGCATGCAGGCCACGCGCGCTCGTCGGCAGCGTTGGGCAGCGAGCGCCGACGCGCCGGCCATAAGTAGCAGCGTCGACAGCACAGAAAGGCGCCGCACACGCCCATGTCGTTTGTACAAGCACGATGTGTGCATGCACGCTATCTCGGCGCTGCACGGGGACAGTGCGCCGTGGCGCGGCGCGACCCATCCGACGGACAGGCACGGCGCAACGGGTGCGGTGCAGGACTTGGACACCGTTCGGCGTTATGGGCAGCGCATGCCGGCAGAACGGGCACGAGCGCACGATGATGGCGATGATAGGGGCGGCGCGTTGTGCCAGCGACGGGCGTAGGCAAGACGAAGGAGGCGGCGCCGTGACGGTGACAGGGGTTGAGAGACGCGAGCGACGGGGAAGGAAATACTCATTTATACGAAGACACGCAGGGGACACCGTGATGGACAGTCCGGACCTTACGAGCAGAAGTCCGGCGGGGCTGAGGCCGCCTAACGCAAGGACAACGACGTGGGCGGGCACGCGACAGACACGCGACGACGGGCATGGTCACGGTGGGAAGGAAAGAAGGCGTTCGGCCGAGCGTCGGCCGGTGCAAAGTCGGCTCTCGCCGGAGACGCGTCCGCGTCGCCCTGCTCGTCGTCCTGCACGACGAGCAGCGGTGATAAACCTCTACTACCTTTCGGAAACCAACGCCAACATCATACAGTATATGTCTAACTGCTGAATATTAGTACACGTCCGGGCATTGGGCTGCAATGCGTCGAATCGTCGTTTTCGCGGCGAGAATGTGTGTGCACAGCGCACGAGAATGTGTGTGCACGCAGCGCGCAAGTCTGTGTTGACTGCGTTAGAGCGCCAGAATTGTGAAGAGAGCTGTGCCGAATATATTCTCTCAGGGTCGTACACAGTCGGATCAGCTTCTCCACACTTCATTGAATAAATGATCCAAAAGTCAACCATAGTATGATACCCTCATACGAAGAGGAGACTTACTGTAGTTGTTCCGCGGAGATGGTCATCGCCCGAACTGTCACTTTCGAAGACTTTTGAAGCAGAAAGCTAAGGTCAAGAGCACACCTTTGAGAAGTTGATCCAATCCGGGCTTTCGCAACATCCTGACTCCGAGTCATATGCATGACTCTGGGAGGATGATGGGACATGCGAGGTGGAGCAATATTATTGTAACAGTGAACGCGTCCCGCGGATGCTATTACCTATCGTTATACCCTGGGGCGGGACCGACCTGAGGTCTGGATGCCATGAATTCTCGGGCTTTCGCAAGTTCCGGAAACCCTGTTGTCCCGCATCATACTCCGCGGAGATGGCGATCGTCACGGCGGACTCGGCAACGACGTGTAAATCTGCTTTATCTAGCCGAAGTTTTGACAGGACGCCGCACGCGAGGTCGCTTCCGGATCGGCAGCGCTTGGCCCTTGGGAGCTTCGAATAAGACCCGAGAAACCCTGCCCGAGGCGAATTCGAAGCCGAATTGTGACGACGAAACAGACTGTTAAAGCCGCGTTCCTACTGCGTACTGCGCGATATCGCATGTCACAGAACGCGGCGGATCCTCAGGCACCGGTCAAGTCGGTCATGCACAGGCAGCAAGGCACCGTTTGACCTCAGCGGACATCTCATCTGTGCAGTGTGACGTTCCCTTATGTGACGTGGAGATACAACAGAACACACATGTAGTATGGACACACTCAGATCGACAGGTACAGGTTCTTTCGGGACAGAATGCTTCTCAAACGCAGCGGACGACCGGCCATTCTCCACCCCCGACTCGGAGCTGCCAGTTCGAGAAATGCGCGCCCGTTACTTGGTTAACAAATGAAGGTGGTGCGTCTGTGCGTTCTTGGCTCAGCGCTCGCGCTCATGTTCGCGTCAGCGTATGTGATAAGGAGTTGACAGCCCGCGCAGCCGTAAGGACGCCTCTTCTTCCAAGGCGCTCAGCGCGGATCTGACTCGCGTCGGAGCCGCGAGTCGTCCTATCGTGGACATCGACACAGAAATCAACGCTTTCCTTTCCCGCCGCTGTCGCCGATGGGAGCGGCATCAAACTACTGCAGTTGACTGATTGGCGTGACGCGGATGCGTCTGTTTTTGTTTTAGACCTTTACGCTACAGACATTGTTTGACAATGGGTGAGCAGCCGTGGACAGTCCAACCGTGCCTGAGGACCATACGCTGCAAAGCTGATCTGGCTTGCATATGATCATGTAGCTTCTGCATCATCCTACACACGCGCGCGCAGGAACTGGCAACACAAGATGGGTGAACTCGCAGGTTGTGCCTCCGGTCGTCGTACGACTCCGCAGCCGGTGGCAGCCAAGTTTCGTCTGTCAGGGCCCCAGCTACATTCGCGAAGACTACCCCATCTGGACGTTGTGCGCATTCGCCTCGGCGCTAAGATATCTCAGCTCAGGCCCGCCCATTACGTGTGCTATTCCGGTATACCACGTGGGGGCGTCAGTTCGTGCACTGAAACCGCGACTCGGAGAGCGACGTAGCCAGCCGCACCTTATAATTACCCGGAGTGGCGGATCGACAAGGTTCTGTCAGCCGCGGAAGTTTCCCGCGGGCTTGGACCGCACACCCCCCGTTCATTCATTCCTCGCAAGCTTTTGGCGTGACGTCGCGGACCTCCCGAGGTCCAGGTGGTGGCTGGCCTGGCAACCATCACTTGGAAAACTCCACGGCACACTCCTCCGGTGCTGTTGCGCTAGGACCTAGTGAGCATAACATGTTGTTTGTGCTCATTGAAGAACGTCACCCGCGTGGCTCCTCGCGCAGGCGTCTAGCTTCAGCAGAAGAACAGGAGTCGTATGAAGTACGCGGATGCGTGGGTATTTCAACACACACTTCCTCTGCAGTGTGTCCAAAACCCGACCTCGCTCCCTCTGCTCTACTACACGTCGTTTCCTGGGCCCGTGTTCCGCAGCCACCGGGTGCCGGACACGCCGCACATACATGCCCCGTCGGCGACGTCGTGCCAAACCCCGGGACCAAGGTGCAGTCTCACCGCCGACGTTTTGTGGCTCAGCTAGCTGACGTCTGCACCACATCGACCCTTTGTCATTCTTCCACATTTCCCGGTCGCCATTCTCGCGCCTGCGTCTGGCTCGATCGCTACTTTCTACTTCCGGTGCTTCCCTCCGCGTCCACTCGACGCCGCGCACACATCATGTTCAGACGCACAGGACACAATGGAGAACAACACCCAGGGCGAGGGAAAGCGCCAAGCGATTATGCAGCTGCACAACGAGCTAGAGCGAAGAGGTCTTCCGCGCGAATTTTCGTGGAAGGAGAAGCGCACGGGGCCTCTGCACAGCCCTGTCTGGCAGATGGATCTCTTCAGTGAGCACATTTTCCCGGCAGTGCGCGCGCTCTCGGTAGTCCTCACACCGTGTAGTAAATGATACCCAATGCGGTCGAGGCTTTGGACAGCGGAAAAGAGACGCCAAGCACGCTGCCTGCGCGCAGTATCTTGACGTCCTGAGGGCTACGTTCGTGACGCGTCTCCTCCACCGCGTTCTCCAACTGACCCTATTCGCCTATTTGCAGTTGATATCTTAACAGTTTGCTTCTACTTGCCCGGCTGTTCTTTCGGAATGCGATTCTTTCTCCATTTGAGGATTCGCAGATCATCCTCCGTACCTCCATTGCAGGTCTGCCAATACAGTTCCTAATGTAGGGCAACGAGCCGACTGATACTTAGCCATCGAGAGCGCCAGTCTCGCCGTGTACGAGCTAACATGCAAACTGCCGTTGACTGGGTAACATGGAAGTCGATCAGACTGTCAAAGGAACTCCTTCCGATCCCGGCTGCTGAACGGTTGACTATCCTATCTGCGGTGCTGTGTAGGGTCATGTTAGCGGCTGTGGCAAAAGAAAACTACGGGCATGGCCTGCTCTCTACAAACCGTGGTTAAGAATGACTTTTGCTCGCATCAGCCACGGGGCGACTTCTGCCCGCCTACTAATCGCACATTGATTGGTGGACTTATACTTCCAGCGCGGGACAGGATCGTCGTCTCATCTCCACATGTAGGACTTGTGAGATGAAGAAACCACCGTGCGCTACCGCTGCGGCTTCTTCGGCGATCCTATTCGCTATTCTCACTGTCCCAACTTCCCACGGTGTGGGTTTGAGGAGTCGACATTTCCGCGGGTGTGCTGTCTCGGAAACTCTCATGTTCGGACGCAATCCAGAAAATTCCCCCGCCATCGACATCGCCGACGCTGAGACTTGTCATAACAATGATGCTGCATCGCAGGGCCGATCCTTACGGCTTCTGCTGGCTCCGAGGGAAGTTCCTCGCAAGTCCTTGATGCTGATACAAAGCTTACCCTGACGCTGAGGGAGCATTGGCTACGTAGTTGAGGCGGGGAAGAATGGCCGGTCTACAAGGAGGAACAATCGAATCATTGTTTCTTAGTACACATGGCGAAGGCAAGGATGGGTGAGCGAATGACGGGCGGTAGCCGCGACGAATAAACGGTTGAGAACGAAGGAGCCTGCCTCCAAAGTCTTTGCAAATGAGTACGAGGATCCTGAGCGCACGGATAGCAACCAAGCTTGGGGCGAAGCAGTCACTGGTGTTGCAGCCACATAAACAACCGCCTCGGCGTCACGTCGACCGCCGCGGACGTCAGCCTGTGGTCGACTGCTGCGGCGCTCCGGGCAAGAGCGCGAGCTGCGCAAGTGCATGGATAGCAGCAGACGTCCTCGAAGCTTTCTTGTTACGGCCCTTGCCCGAGGTGAACTCGGCGCCGTTAACTACGACGGCGGGTTAATATGGGATCACGACGGCTGTGGCAAACGAAACTCCTGTCGCCGCCCCAGACTCACTTATCAACACCGATGTCCAGGTAGGATTGTGAGGAGAGCCGACCATCGAGTCCTGCCAGTCCATGGTGAAGCCTCTCAGCTGCAGCTCATTGTGTAGCTGCATTATGTGACGGACAGCTGCGGAACGTCAATGAGACGGAGAGATCGCTCGGTGGGAACATACACATGTCTCCCATGGAGGCTCTAGTGTGCCAGTTGCGATGTGATCGATGCGTTGAGCGCAGTGAGGATGAACACGTCTACCTCACTGACTGAACTGACTGAGGTAAACACCGCCCGCGCACTGCCAAAATGAAGGGCCCGAATTCTCCGCTGCCTTCGGGTTCAGAGACTCTGAGAGTTCTTAGCCTCGGACTCGAGCGTACCGGCAGCATCGTTCCGCCTGATATTGCTGCTGCTGAAGGTAGGATCGTGGCTGATTACCTAAATCCCGACGCTGTTCCATGTGCTGCATTGTCGCCAAAGTGGGAAATGTCCATCTGTTCCCGAATCGCCGTGCCCAGTGAGCTGCGAGCGGCAGGCAGTCGCGACTTCCCAAAGGAGTCGATCGCGTTGGGCAGACCTGAGACGTGTAGCACAGTGTCCCTCGCTGCCATGGCCATCGTCGAGCAACCGCAGATCTGCGGCTCGCTGGCTGGCTTCGCAGCCAATGAATCTCGATTGGGGTCAAATGATGTTTGGTCCCGGGATAGGAATCCGAGATAGTGCTGAGGACGCATATTCTCGTCCGGAACCGGAAGGACGAAGAAGAGAGGGAAAGGAATATGCGCTGCAGGAAGGAAACAAGAGTGCTGCGTTGACTTTGGGCAGAACCGTCGAGGAAGTAAGGCACACACGCCCTCGAACTTGCCATCCCAAGAACGGTGTCCGCCGAACAGGATCGGCAGGATGTTTCAGACGCGCTCATGGCTCCACGAGACCGGAGGGCGAGCTCGGGAGTTTCAGCGAGGGAGGGTATCTCCAGTGCACCGTGCGATCCTCCAAAGCTCCGCAGCATCAAAGGAATGGCACCTCCTTGCACCTCCCACTGGTCCACGGGTGATGTCGGGTTTCCAACAGCTAGCCGGTCAGCGGGGACGAGCTAGTGGGAGCAGTAGCGCAGTGCAATGTGGATCGAGACTACTGTTTACATTTTCGCTGTACAGCAAGCGTCTGACGAAGTCGATGAGATCTCAAATCGCTCCATTGTCCAACAAACGTATTGATTGATCCGTCACCACGTGGCTTTACTAGTTAACAAGCCTCAGCCCAAAGCGCCACGGCACAGGTATCGGACTTGACACACACCGCACCCATTGACGTCAATTCAGTAATTCATTTGGGTACACTACGGCGGAAGGGAGCGCTGACACGCTATTGTGGAAAGGGACACCAGAAAACTAGGGAGACACTATAGGAAAGCAAACAGAACTTTGGGGAGTACAGGCATACGGCTACGTGTGCAGTAAGGACGATGACACAAAGTACACACGCGCGCAGCGCTGGCAGAGGAGGGCGTAACGTACAACAGCGGGACGATACGGAGAGCGAGGAGACAGCGGGGAAGGTATGCAGGGTAGGCGATGATTGGGGCATTGACGGAGAAATGATGAGGACAGAATCAGAAACCACACAGGACGAGGGGGGGAAATGGCGATGAACTGTCCGTAAAGGGTGTTGTATGGCGGTTTAGTAGGATGGACGCGATTGAAAGGGCTTTGCTCTCAGCATCGGCAACGCGGCGCGCGCCGCCTTGTGGCGGGCATCCTTCTTCGTTTTGCCCTGCGCCGTGGTCCACTCGATACCGTCGACTGCGCGCGGTGTCAGTAGTCGGTGACCAGACGTAAAGGTCACGCACTGAGGACTGTAGAACGCCATTCGCGATGGATCTGTTCATCGCGCCAGTCCAACGTCACCGCGCGACGCATGCACTCGTTGTGTAGGTCGAGAATGTCGGTGACTTTGACCTGCGGAGCCGCTTGATACTGGTCGGGAACTGCGCGCATTCAAGATGACGGCGAGAGGGACGGGGCAAGCAGGGCGAGATACGGAGACGGAGACGAATCAGTCAACAGTCACGTTAAAGAGTAAGCTAGCGTCGACATACACAGTGGTTGCTGTCCGTATCCGAGGGGACGGGCAGGCGACGGCGGCGTAAGAGAGCCCTGCGAGGATCCCGCATAGGGACGACGAGGTGGGCCCAGATAGGCGCCGGCGTCGACGGGGACGTAGCCCTGGCTAGAGTTCGAGATGCTGGTGTTCGCGACGTGGTATGGGCCTGTGTGTCCAGGGCGGCGGATGGCGCGCTGCGCTGGGTCAAGCGGCGAGGGATCGACAGATGTGCCGCGGACGAGTGGCGAGGAAGCCGGCTGCCGCGGAGGCCACACCGCGGGGTACTGCGCTGCTATAGCAGAATGAGTTGCGATGCACGGACGCTGGCTGTTTGCACGCACAAGCCATGCGTTGTGGCGGCGGGGGTGCGCTGTAGCCTGGGTAGGCGTAGCCCTGTGGCGGCGTGTAGGGCGGACGATGCGGCGGCTGGCTCATGACCGCGTCGAGTCGAGCAGAGGTGGGATGGCGGGTGGTAAGTGGCAAAGAGGAGGGACGGGAGTGCAAAAACGGCAGGGCCTGCTTTAAATGCGCGCCAGGAAAGTGAGGCGCCAAACTCGGAGCCCCCAGGACGTCGGCGGGATGGGTTGCTCGGCAGCAGCGAGTGGCGGTCACAGAGAACAACGATAATATAATAACGTCCCGGGAATCCGGATGCTGCGCGTGTCCGCCGCGATCGGCAGACGCGAGAACGCATTAGGGGCGTAACGGGGACCCAGCAGGCGATCATTCGCGACGTGGTTGATCCTAATGCGGAGCGTGGAGATGGGGCGCGACACACATATCCCGAGCACGAGTGACAGATCTTGGGTGTTCGGGGGCGCATGTGCTAAATCTCTGTCCGCGGAAAAGGAACGATAATTATGTCAAAAGCGAGATTAGACCCCGGAGTGTCAGTCACGCACCGAGAGCGGAGACCACAAGAGTTTGTGCTTTGCAATTGCAGGAAATTCCGGTGCATCCACGCCAGGCTGGGAATTCTTCTTAGATATGCTCGGAATGCGCATCCCGACGCCGACAACGCGAGTGCTGGCGGTGGAATATCGATGTTTGCGTGCAGTCGGATTTGACGGATCCCGGATTTACGTCCTAGCTCTCCAAACCGAGCCTGAAGAGGTCCCGTGCGCGCTCGAGGGGCGAACGACGTCGTGCAACGAATCGAGCAACGAGCATGGCTAAGCGTGGTGGGTGTTGGAGGAAGAGAGTGCAGCGGCTGTCTTGACACTCCGACGACAGCGGCACCGTCCCGCCCTTCTTCTCGGCTATTGTCCATCGCGTGCAGAACGGCAACACACAGCCTTGGAGAGCCTGCAAAGTCCCCTCGCAGCCGGAGGCGACGTCGAGTCGGAGGTCGCAGTCGCCCTGGTATGCAGGAGGTTGAGAAGCAATCCGCCGCGCGCCGCCGTTCGAGCACTGGACCCCACACGCACCCTTCCTCGCAGACGCCGGGCATAGAAGCCGCACTGGACCACATGCCGCGGTGCAACTTGATAGACGCGCGGACGAAACGGACCCGGACCAAATCAGCGCTGGCACTAGTCGGCGTCAACAGCGGGACCCCGTCCTCGCAGCGCCGGTACGAGCATCCGAAGGGGGGCCGTGCGCCTTGCAAGGGTCCAAGATGCAAAGGATTTCTGTGAGCAGTCATCGTTAGTGGATGTGGATGTTAATCAGAGGCCCCCGTTTCGTCGTAGAGGATTGACACTTGCATTGACGAGGAAGAAATGCGGTCCGCACTGAACGGCACGCCCCACTCTCACCAGGTCGAGAGCGTTACAGTCCCGCTCCTAAAGGATAGGTCATTTGGAGCCGAGTGTATGTTCTGTTGACGGCGGAACTTGAGGATCTTTCCCCGCAATCCATGTGGGAGCGATTCCCGGTCGGCGCGAAGAGTGAGAACGTTTCGGCCGCATGCGCATGCTGCATCGCGCTGGATCTCTATTGCCCAATTGTCGCAGCTCCTGGCAACCGTGCAAAGACTGGCGACCGAGTTGCACGGGGGAGCGCTCCGCCCAACCCGTTCTAGTCCACTGCGGTCACAGCGTCTGTCCGGCGCCATGCTCGCCGCCATGAATTGAATAGAACGAGAGAACCCGCTCGTCTTCGCTGCGCACTGCGCGCCCTTGTACGAAGCAGGAGCATTCGTCCGTGCGTTCAAGTGCGAGACAGGAATGAGGTCCGTCATGCCATTACGTCCGCGCTTCTGTGCAAGTCTGGGGAATCCGTTCAGGAGTTCGATCATATCAATTGCATGAGCACATGCAACGCGGGATCAACTTGCGAAAATCGTCGAGATCCCCGATCCACATTGTTCCGTGGTGCGATGCGTGAGATTCGCCCGGTGCAGGGGGATTCGTCGAGAAGAAGCGAACATCCGGCATCAGCGCCCAAGCAGCGCTCGCGAAGCCAAACGATCTGTGTTATACTTCCTGCATGGGGACGGTGTGACAGCTGTATGATTGACGACGCAACACAGCTGGGGCGTGGTCGGGGTCTCACAGCGCGACCGGACCTCGGGGACGGAGGAGTTGTCGTCACGCAAGCGATAGAGCCGGGTAGAGCCCCTTGTGCGACGCAGAAGAAGACGGTGTCGGGCAGGGATCAAGAAGCTCGCCTGAATAGTAACTTTTCACACTTCGTACAAGCAGTAAGCAAAACACAGCCTCCCCTGCAAATCGTAAGTGGCACTACGTTCAGAAGGCTGTCCGTACCGAAACCTTTGTCGCCTATCATTGCACGACCACGTGGCCCGCGATTGTAGGCGTCATAGGGGCGCAGTATCGTGGTGATTGAGGAGCGATAGGCTGTACGTGAGAATGGCACGTAAAGACACGACAGGAGCTTTGGAACGCAGCACAGGTTTCGACGGCAGAGCCTGGCATCGAGCGTCGATTTCTCCCCGGTGTAAGCGTCATAAGCGACTCGCACGCAGCATCGGGACCCACACAGGCGGATCCAGCGTCTTGACCCTGGTTGTTTCGAGGCGAAGGCGGAAGGCGAAGAGAAGATACAAAGATAGCCCATCGTAAGTTGTCACTGCCGTCCGTGGAGAAGCCCGTGTCGCCAAACAGAACGCCACAGGAGCTTCGAGATCGACAATAGGACCCCCGAATATCCTATCTGATGTTGTTTCCGGGTGACGGACATTTGACCTCCCCGGACGGCAGGTTGTTTCGAAATGTGCGGACATTTGGCTGCTGAAGCGCCCGATGTCAGATCCCAATGTCCGTACAGGGCAGGTACGGGGCTTGGCGGCCCGCGAGGTCAGATCCAAATGTCCGTCAGCGCTTCTGGCAGTAATGACCGCCCCTAAAGTCCTGCGTGAATACAGAACGTCCGAGAATTTGCATCATAGCGTGCGCACGGACCACTCACGTTTCTTGCCCGTCCGTTCACCACCGAAATCACTCCGTCCGCACTATTGCACCCATCTAGCTGCCGCGCGCTATGGCTGTACTCAACCCTGCTCTTGATAGCACGCTCAGAACGTAATAGGTTAACATGGACTCTGACGAAGACGCGCCGCCGTTTGACGAGACGTGTTGGTGCCAACTTGGTGCCATACCATCAAGTTTTCTTCAATCTCTCGACATTTCAAGAGCCAGACGTCATTGACCAGGAGGTACGGATACCTGAGCCTACCGTGGAGGTCTTCACCCGCACACGGGATTCCGAGGGCATTCACTGATTCAGATGGCCCTGAGAGCATCGAACCCGCGCAGGAAGCAGGGGCAACGACTGGATGCTAGACTGGATGAGAGTGACGACGAGTAGGCCCTCCCATTGCGACAAGATGCCGGAATAAGTATTTTCTATATTCGCTTAATTTACTTCCAGTTACTTCCGGTTACTTCCGGTTACTTCCGGTGTACGGACATTGGAGAGGCCTGGAGAGGTCAGATCGCAATGTCCGTACACGAATGACGTCATACGGTGCGGACATTTGGCCTGTTTCATCGGTGGCCGGAAACAACATCTGATAGTATATTCGGGGGTCCTTCGACAATGCTTTGCACCAGGATGGCGGCGATCGAGGACGTTGTTCCCTCCGCAGCGCGGCAGCGGAAGCGGAAGTTTCAAACCCCCGGCGACAGAACCCGTCCAGATTCCTAACACAGCAGTACCGAAGAGGAGCTAGAAGGAAGTGTCGACAAGCGTGAGAGTATCAGGCTGCCGGGCTTGACAGGAAACCTGTACGTTGAACGACCGGATACGGCGTTCCTCAGGGGTCTTGTACGACGAAACACCCAAACGCAGTGTTTACGCTGCACTGTAGCAAAGGCGTAGAGGATCCTTTGCCTCCTATTTTAGAAGTTCATTAGTATCCCGGAGTCGAGTGGTTGACTACCGTCATGACTGACCGAAGTCCAAAGGACTGCAGTTGTAGACGGAAAGCGGGCTTCACGGCGCTCGGCGACTAGGCACGCACGTCGACCTTACTGCCGGCGTATACTGTGCATCTTGATAGTGGCGTCGCACATCTTCGTGTCGGTAGGACGGGCCTGCGCAATTAGGGCCATTCAGAGCAAGATTTTCACGCTTCCCAGACTGCGGTGCTTCATAGATGTTAGGCGCGCTGACTTCCCAGAGCCGTTCAAGCGTCAGGCGTACAAGCGAATGTGTCGTGCGGCGCGGCTGGTGTCGACTTTGGAAGTTGAGTGGCAAATGGGTTCGAGAATAAGCGGCCGCGGCGGAATATGCGGAGTGTGAAAATTGTTGTCCTCACTTCCCGCAGCGTTTTGGGTACACCTTCATGACGCAGAGAAGCAAACTGACATCTCACCTAGGCATAGTAGGGTAGAGCAACAGAGACTGCGAACTCACAGGGGGAAGTTTTCCCTCCGACCTTGGCGTCCAGTTCGGCACCGTACGACGGTCGAATAGTCGCTACATTATGGGCGATTGTCCCTCCGGATAGCTGCATATCCACGAAGGGGGATTATTGACAGGAAATCGCGGCAGAGCGCAGTTCGCGCCGGGCTGCCGAGCCCGACACGAGACTTGGCAGAACCCCTGAGTTTCACTGGCAAACCCCATCGCTGCATTAGTCGGGGCCCGTTCATATTGACGTCGGTGTTGGGTAATACGGAATGCCGCTCGAACATGAGGAATGACTTGTCGTTTCACGACCTTCTCAAGCTTTGCCTGAGCTCTCTGCCGACAGCCATCCATTGCCTAGATCATTATGCCATTGGAAAGAGTGTTTCTAAGACAGAAAACACAGACATAGGATCATCTACAAAGCGCACACTTCCTCGAGGTCTGGTCCCGAGCGCCGAGCGCATCGGACAGCCTGAGAAGCTCCGTTGGCTCGGAGGCCGATGCCATGGAACCACGGGGAATGGGCGCGGTGGTTTAGTGCGACTCGGTGACCAGTTAACCTGCATCGGGTCCGGGAGATCTAAGTATGCACATCACCCGTATGTTCTCATGCGGTAGAAGGCCAGCCTCGTTATCGCTGGGAGAGAAGTAGATCGCGGAGCCGACGCGCACGGCGTTGCGGCAACATAGGATCGTATATCCCATCGGATGACACTGGCATGAGAGGGAGCAGGATTATGCTTATTTGGAGAGCAAGTCACTCGCCCTGTCAGGACAGCACCCGCGCTGCCACGCGGAAACGGAAGCGTAGTCTCGCCGTAAGCAGGATAAGCTGAGTCAGGTCTACGTACCGGCGCGTCAAGAACGGTAGATAGTACACCCAAGTACGTCAGCTTCCTTTTTGCGGCGGCCGTACGACTAAGAGACAGCAACGAGGTGTTAGAGCAGGAGGATTCCGAGTTACCTGTTCTTCCCATGTCCCCCACAACGACAGCATTGTCACATTAAGCAATTCTCATATGCACTCTAAAAGGAAGCTGTCAATGCTTAGCTGGAGTGGCGTGCCAAATAATCCATCCTTGCGCTTTATTGCTTTATCGTCCTTCCGTTCCGCGTCTCCGCGATGACTCCTTTGATTTTCATCTCCTGGCACGCCAGGAGAATGTCCCGAGCGCTGAGCCGCATGGTCCTTCTTCTCAGCATTCATTTACAATGAAACAATCTGGTTGATGGGCCGTCGGGGGAGGACGAAATGGCAACTTCGGCTCCAGCTTGTCCATGCGCCGGCGGAAGGAGTCTAGACACTGCAGCGTCTCAAAGCGTATTATCCCCCTTCATTGACTCTGATTGTACAGAGCAATTGCTCCGCCGGCGAGCCGCGACACAACGAAACCCGGAGTCACGTTGTTTGTAATCCGAGTCGGTCGACGAGAGCGCTCCGAGCTTGCACCGAGCAGCGAGAATCTACAAGCACCAGAGAGTGCTTATCGGCGGAAGCATCATTCCTTAGAACATTAACTGTCGATATCCCAGTCTGTAAGCGGGAAAGCAGGCCGGGCCCAAGTGACTGTTGGCATATCGCCATAGAGTACGAAGGTGTCATAGATATGGAGCACGACCTCCGCCTACGAATCCAAGCCTCTCGCCAGTTCCCCATCCGGAGGGGGCGACGCGTCGCGTTGGCACAGTCAAGCAGTAGTGAACCACCGTGCAGCTAGGAGGGACAGAATACTATATGGATCGTTTCAAGGAGCTTCAACATGGATAAACTGGTCCAGCCACGGTGCAGCCTCTACGACGTCCCACAGGCGCAGACTCTTTCCATATAACGTTTCACTGCACAGAGGGAAACGCGAATAGAAGTGAGCCTCTGAGCGCACAGCATCGAGTCCGCTATATGAATCCTTCTTGGACTGAAAATGCGAGACGTCGTGATCGTGATTTGTTGGCAAGGCGGCTAGCAGTATGGGAGAAAGAAAACGGAATAGAAATAGTGACCCAACAGCGCAGCATGTATCCGAGCAAATGAAGATTGGTTGCTCCAGTCCCTGATGCGCACTCCCAGAGTCGAAGGCCCGGATGTTTGATATCCCCGGTTGTCACAGCGGCCTGCTCGGTACAGGAAAGAGCAGCGGGTGAGAATCCCAGACGCACTATCAGCGACTGAAGCAAACAGATCGTCGATGTGTGGTGCCAACCCAACCCTACTTTTTGGTTATTTAATACACTTGACATCGCGTCACGGCCGCACACATCCTGAGAACGATCCTAGAATAGTTTCGCGAGGCGTCGCCTTCAAAGGCATGATCGGTCAGTGCCTCACTGACTGGGCATGTTGCCGTCATTGACCACGGTCTGGCCACCACGTGGGAAGCTTGAGAGCAATGATCAACCAGGGGTCGCCCCGCGCTTACCTCCAACGCCGGGTTCCTCTTAGCATCCCACCTAATCGTAAAGTCTTAACGATAATTATATCGGTCAAGCTCCCAATTGTCACACCGAACAGACAAGCTAATCGAACGATGACGCGCGCCCGACATCCGTCGCAGTGCTGGAAGCTTCAATTGTCAGCGGTTTCACAGCGCGCCTGAAGCTCACCGGTTCAAGAAGAGCCAGTATTCGACATATAGTATTGGCATTCGGTATTGCCATACCGTTCGTTCAGCGCTAAAAGTGCGGGTTACGGAAGGGCACCAAGTGATCGGAGTATAAAATGTGTTGTCCGACTGAGATAGGATTTCAAGTCTTGACGAGAGGAACGGTAGTCCTAAGGGACGGCTAGACCTTGTGATATAGGTCTCCCTTCAGGCTTGTGTCCGGTAAGGCAAGAACTGCGGTCTGCACGGAAGTTCCGAGAGGCATTCAAGTCGGCACCGCCTGTTCGTAATCTCGAATGAACACAAATGTCTTGCTCAGAGGTTCATGGAAGGCTTCCTCTTGTACGGACACAACCTGACCATTAACATTCCACAATCATGCAGGAGCGGGATCTGTCGGCTGCCGAACTGCAAGCCGACCTCAGTCCGCGCCGGATATCCGACTCGCCAGACTTGTCACTTGTGGATGACCTGCTTTTCTGTAGGACTCCGGATACTAATTTGTACGCCTACTCCACGAGTAGTCAGGTTAGAGACATGATTGTGCGCTGTAACAGCTCAACTGTGTGGCTCGCAGTGCGTCCTCCGAGCGGTAAGGAGACCATTGAAGCGTGTCATTAATCAACTCGCTACAATGCTGACCCGAAGCGCCGGGAAGATCGGGTCATAGTTTCATAGCATTGGCACAGTGTTAAGTAGAAACGACCGCCGTAGTCTGGATGTGACTATCACCTCGCAATCTCAGAAGAAAGGAGACAACGGGCGTCCCGTACCATGGGACCCGTGCGACGCGTCGCAGGCTGGCAACTCGGGCGCTACAGTAATCGCGGAGCCGCATATGGGAGCTTTAGTCGTCCGCTAATCACTGCTGTGTTCGTATTGTATGGCGTCTCAGGGTGTTCGGGACAGGGGAGAATGAATCCACAGCCCGTACTATTGCCCACTGAAGATGTGGAAGCTTCTGAAGTAGACCGTGCCATGCTCGACGACCCCGAGCTGGAGAACGCTCAGAGACGCTTGCACGCGCTCAGTCATCCAATATCATCACGGGATGTAAGAAGACAAGATGAATGCAGAAGGTATCGTTGGAAGGCGCCCCATTGAAAGATGAGACTGGAGAGTGGTAAGCGGACCCCGTATAAGCCAGACGGCAGTAAGTTGCGGCAGTAGTTGTCGCGCGATGAACTGCGCACAGCAGAAAGTTACAGCGCAGCTCTCGGTCGGAGGCTTGACAAGTTCTTGGACCAACTCCAGCCAGTCGGAGCTCGTGCGAGAGGAGAGATATTTCATCACGGGTGAAGATGGACATGCACAACCTCCAGTACCGCGCGGTGACATTCCCGCGCCTTCTTTCGCCACCGTGCTCTGAGACAGTACCCGGCAAGGATCCTGTAATGCAAAACAAAAGCCAAACAATCCACTGTTATGGTCTATCAGCAACAGTCAAGTAGCCGGATGAGGTAGACTGTACGACCGGCGACCTCGACGGAACAGTCCCAAACGCATTAACGATTTTCATTTCCAGTTCCACACGCGCAGTACAATGCGCAGCATCGCAAAGAACAGGCGTTATTGCGCCGGTATGACAAGGCTAATGCACGAAGTCTTCACGGCCGCGACGGGCGAGGACCAAACGCGAGACTCGCCGACGCCATCCGCACCCGTATCCGCGCCGGAGAAGCGAAGCACAAGCACACACGATGACGGCGGCAGGCGATCCCCAGATATCCCGCGATTTGGAAATCGAAACTGGACGTACAACGATGTTTGCACAGAGTGATCGACCTGTCACTGTCAGAGTATTAGTGCAATCCCGCGCTGCAAGTCATCGGCCAGTCAACGGTCGCGTTCCCACGGCCAAGGATAGAGGATCCCGCAGCCCGTGTGAGCTATACGGCATCGCATGCGCTGGTTGGAGAATCTGCTTCTCGAGCGGGGAACCCGGGTGAGGACCCTATGCTGTCCTGACGTTGGGGGAGAAGGCAAGGGAGGAAGGTCTTCGTTCAAACCACCATCCACGTCAAAGTACTGCGGGGATGGGAGAAGATCAGGCCGCCAACCCCTGCCCAACGGCGTGTGGTCCGGAACAACGTAGATACGCAATGGTCGAGGGGCCGTAGAGAGTACATTGACTTCGCCTAAAGTGCGCAGTAGTACCGCAAAAGAAGAGAACGCAAGCTCGAGAAACTGTGAGCACGGAACCGAATAGGATCGTCCCTGACGCCGCGGACAGTCGCGGTGACGGACTTGCTCTGTTCGGCACAGCTACATTCTCCCACGCAATGTCGACGGCACGCTCGCAAGATCCGTCCAGGGGTAGATACTGCATTCTAGCCGTCGTAGCGTTCCAGGGGATCGGTCTTAGCAGTCGCTTTGTGCAGGCCGATGTTTGCTTAGATAGAGCTGTCAACTTGAGAAGTCACTCAGCAGCCACAGAATATTCAGAGGCACAGGCAGAGAGGGGTTATGTCGTAAGACCCGTCGAGATGCGCAGCTGGCTCACGGGCCTGGTAGATGGTGGAAAGCAAGTTGCGGCGGATCCCGCGGCAACATCATCCTCGTCGGCCCTGTGCTTTTCGAGCCCGGCGGCCGTTCCACCTGCCATATGTGGCGCAGCCCAGAGCCCAAGTTCGAAATATCGACTGCCAGCGGGTTGCAAGCCAAGGTCGCATCCAGAGTGCACACCGTCCGCTGCTCTGCTACCAACTGCGCATGCTGTTTAAAGCAGGACGCTCTCGCATAAAAATGCGAGCCCGTGAACAAAAAAAAGAACTGGCATGGCGACGATGATGACGAAGTAAAGATACGAGCAAAACCTACAGACAATTTGATCAAACGCGCGGGGAATCATCGTAACGGATGCTGCAGCCGTTGACGAAGACCCGTAACGATACCGAGAACATCGTTGCTCTGGACACACTCTGCTGCGAGGTTCTCGATGTCTATGTCAGAGTCAAGTAACTGCGGGTCTCGTCAGTGATGATTCATCTCGCGCAAATGACAGGAAGCACGTACCCGGGCCTCTGCCAGTCTTCGTTGGCCAGGCTCAAAGACGAGCGAGAGCACGACGCTGCCACCGCCATCCCGAGCAAACTCGACCTGGATCTCATTATCGCTCGCGGCTTGCGCGCTGATGATGCCGAGCATCGCACGGTACTGCGCGAGTTGCAGCGCGTACCAGTCCGACAAGCCCACAAGGCGCGTGTCGCCCTGCTGCCGCGCAAGTTCGGCGACTTTGGCCTCCTTGTCGTTGCGCTCAGCCCGGAGCCGTTCGAGCTCGCGCTGTGCGCCTTTGAGCGCGTCCTTGGCCTCCACGGTCCGCCGTTGAGCCTCAACGCGTTGATCCTCGAGAGCCTGCATCGTGTCGACCTGCGCGTCGAGGAACGACGTCGCGGAGTGAATAGTTAGACGGGGTGCGGGGTGCGCTGCACGAAGACGCGAGAGCTCGAGTTGCGCGTCAAGAATGTCCTGCGCCGCTTGTCGCGCCTCTTCGGCATTGGCAAGTGTTTCAGCGTACGCTGTTTTAAAACTGTGAATATCGGGTAAATGATGGAATTGGTTACGAGACGTACACGCAGATACGGCAGCCGAGCGTTCAGCAATGCTGTTGAAGGTAGCGTGGAGGTTGTCCTTATCCTCCTTCAGCGCCGCTTTCCGTTTCTCGTTCGTGCGCTCTAATGGACATCAGCGCGAGTCAGAATAGGAAGGATAACACATACTGAGTTCCCGATTATCCTCCGGTGTAATTAATGGCTGCTCGTCGCCGAGAATAGCCTTCATATACTTGTCCTTCGCGTTCTGCTGGATGAACGCGAACTTCAACTTCTTCAGGAACGCCTGGAATACCATATCAGTATAATCTGAGTATGGCAGGACCCTATACTCTTACGTAATAGGTCTTAACGTCCTCTGCGACGATATTTGGGTTGTGTGGGTAGACGGAGAGCGCAGAGTCAGTCATCTGGCGGAAGTCGGCCTCTTTCTCCGCGAATTTGTCCTTCGCTGCGCGGATATGAAACGCGCCGTCATCTTGTACCATGGTGTGCACGCTGCGCGCGTCGTCCAGTAGGACCTTGCCCGCGTCGTCTTGATCCATCGTTGGTGGCGGGAGTAGAGGAGAGCGTGACAACTCCGCTCAACCATCAGTCACGGCACAATCCGCGACTTGCCTCCGGACAATAACCGCGTGATGGCTGCGAATTTGCGTTGTATGGATATTTGATGGAAATCTCCAACAGTGCTTTACATTGAACTGAGCAAGAGATACAATACAGCCTCGGACGGAGAAAGTGGAACTAGAATCAGTTGAAGCAGTTAGCGGCGACTCGGAGCGACCAGTCGTGGCCTCCACGAACGACCAGTATGATCGAAAAGCGTTATTCCTTGCGCCGCCAAAGTCTCCGCATTCTTCGGCCACAGACTCTTCTTGATATCACGTCTAGAACATATAAAAGCATGCAGATCAGCGTGCCGCCGAGCAAAGAAAAACGCCGCGTACTCTGTAGCGGGCCATATGCCGGCCTCCTTCTCTCCCGGGTCGTAGAGCAGGTGGACTTCCTGGAGAGAAGGAAATAGCGTCCGCGTAAGACGTTGAAACAGTACGATCCAATGCGGTCGTTCGGATCTGGCACATCCGAGACTACAGCCGCGGTTCAGTAATTGAATCGCATCGCGCAACAAGTGAAGTCCGCACTCTAGGTACCAATGCAGCTTCAACTGCCGAAGAACGGGATGACCGTCAGGGAAAGGTACGTTTAAGCTTTTGCCCCATATCTGAGCGGGTGTATGAGTATGCGGACGCGAGATTCGCGAATGACGCAACATGCGCATTACCTCGCAGATCTCCAGGGTTTGAAGCGACGAACAGCAGGCCAAGTCGATGCCGGCGGTACTTGCGACTTTGAGTGTCCTGAGTTTCGATCCGTGGCGCGCGAGGAAACGGTCGATGGGTTTTCGACGGCCGTAGGGGAGGCTGGTATCTACTGCAGGCTGCTTAGCCGTCGGCGTCGGTCTGTGGTATACTATACGAACCGAATCTGACTGCGGGTCCCGGAGCGATGATGTATTTCGCTGCATCTGTGAGAACTCCCGGACGAATATACTTCCTTCCTTCCTTCCATTTGTGGCGCGGGAGGAAACAGTCGCCTTCCGAGAAGCTGGTCCACTCGCAGATCACGTGCGCAAGATTGGGAAGACTGGGGCTGGTTTGCAACGGAAACCCACACCGGAAAGATAGACCGACGTACCTGAAAGGCTCTAATACGTTCAACGCGCTCGTGTCTCTAAGTTTCACAGTGCGTAAATTGGCGAGCGCCGCATCAGGCGGTAGGTCTTTCGCACGAGCGATACTGTGCGTAGACCCGTATTCCGAGCAAAGCGTCGTGAGAGCGGTGAACGAGTAGAGCGAAGCCGTTGTCGCACGGTCCGTCGGTAGCGAGTTCGATTTGAGCGTCAACCGCTGCAGTGTTGCTCCCGAAGTACGCCCAACGGACGCGAGAATCGTATTCGATGAGGGAACTGCGCAGACACGCAGTTGCGTTAGAGATCGGATCAGCCGTATTGTTTCAGGATGCTGAAACGAGGAGAACGACTGGACTGTGGAGCCGGGAACGTTGTACGCTTCCATGTATTGTAGAACAGTTGCCACTGCAGTATCTGTTTGAGGGGCGAGATGCCGGCACAGCAATGGTATGACCGTTGCCTAAAAGGACAATGAGCACTCCCAAACGATGCGGTAATGCACGACGTACTGCGAACGCGTGCGAGGTGAGCATGAGCGACTTCGCCGTCGCTACGTCGAAATATCCCCCATCGTACCAAGCCCAATCATGCTGCTTGATGCCTGCTATGGTACGGGGGGCAACAGCGAAATCGAGGATATGAGACCATATGTCGCGACGAGTGGCTTCCGGAGCGTTTGCCATCGGAATATAGAAGGGATTGTGAGCCAAGTCGCCTGCTGTCATGTCGGTAGGGGCAGATACGACCGGGACAGTGCTGTCCATGACAACTACGCGCGAGTCCATGAAGTCAGGGATTTCACTACTCAGCGCATCGATGAAATAGCCGTAGCTCTGGACTGCATGCACATAGAAACGCGAGATAGAGTGATTCGACGCGAGCGTCTCCAAGAATCGGCGGCGCGTAGTGTCCCAGGCTGGAAAACCCGGCCAACGATCGAGCCAGATGTGGACGGATCGAAGAGACGTCGACTTGGTCAGAGCCTCGGCCAAAGTAGAGTGCCTGAGCAGCTCTGGTGAAGTGACTGCAGATGAGCCCGATAAGTAGAAAGTTTCCTGCGCAAGCAAGCGAAGAAGGTGAGCGCGGTGGCACAAAAGACGAAGGTGACGGCGACGTACGAGGTTCGTCCAACTTTGAATACACGAGCAGAGCTTGTTAAAGACCTCCGTATGTTTCTTGTTGCCAAATTTCTCATGGTAGGGGATAGCAGTGGTGAGGACGACGCGTCGAGGGTTGATGGCGGACATGACCTTGGTCAAACCCGTGATGCCAGAGTCCGCCCATATCGCCAGACTCATACAGAAGTCAGATATATCGGGTGAAGTTGTCGCCAGTATCTTGAGTCTGTCGCCATACGCGCCCTCGAGTCGAAGCTTCTTGATGTACATGCCGAAGTCCGGGTTCCGCTTCAGAGCAGCGGCGAGCGCGTTTGCCTGGGCGGTAGAACGAATGACGACAGTGTGGTAGAGCGCGGGCGTAGCTACGCGCATCCAACGCTTGCAGACGAGCAGAACGTCCGCGGCAGAGTACGCCGCTTTGCTGAAGGGCGAGATGGGCCCAGTGTCGGCGAAGAGCTCGTCTGGAACGAGCAGTGGTACCGTCAAGATTTCTTTCAGCAGCTCGTCAGCTAGCTTATGAGCCATTCTGCGAGTTAAGGCGCGTTCGGCGCGCGCTGTGACGGGACGAGCGTTTGTGGCTGAAGCGCCGGAGCTGGCAAGAAGTGAGACGCGGACGGCTAAATCCGGCAGACATGACCTATATTTTAACAAGGCAAATAATTGTCTATGAAAGAGATCCAATTGGACGACTCATTGTAGAAGAACACACGGTATGGTTTAAGTCTGGTCCTAACGTCTATATCTATCGACATTTATGACCAGCCCACTCGCTTCGACCGACAGGCCGAGAAGCCGTATTGCTCAGTCACAGTCCGCAACCGCTTTCAAGTGGACAAGTGTGGTGGTGGAGACCTCGGTTTGGGCGGACGGAGGGGAGCATAGCTACTGCTCTTTGACGAGAGTGGAAAGGCGATTACAGGAAGTGTAAGGCCCCAAGGCCTTTCCTCTCGATACCACGCACGTCGACTGAATCAAGCTGCTATCTCAGGGGTAGCGACGTAGTAGTACCAAGGTAAGAGGTGCCGGACTCGGATCACCCGCGGCCGGGATAGTCGCCCTTACAGTAAGCTTCGACGGCCGTGTGCGACTGTGTGCGCGTGGGTTCAGAACCAGCTTCAAGCCGCGTGATTGGGCAATGGAAGGACGACGGCAGAGTAGTCTCCACACCGCAGCACAACGGTAGAACGTGGTCTACCACTTCTACATGGTATTTCCCACTTAGCATCTGCTTAGCATGCGCTCGGGTTCAATTCGTTGCGGCTGAGCAGTGCGAAGGGAAGGCTGAGAAACGTAGAGTACTAGTACCCCCACTCACGACACAGAGGACTCATTGGTCCATGGTTCGGAAAGGGCTCGGAAACAGCGCACGCTGTAAGTCTTCGACAATCCTGTGATGAGTGTTGGACCGCTCTAGCATCTCCGTGTCTGAGACTTGGCACATGTGAGGTCCCTTTTATGCGGAGCTGAGGGCAAGTGCATATTTGACAGTGAGCTCCGAGAGAGCGAAATGCTGCTCGTAGAAGAAGCAGTTTCTCCACAGTGCGTCTTCGCGTCTTTTCCGTCATTACGAGGCTTGTCGGGTTGCCGGAAAAATGCAGCGCTCGACTCTCGCTGCACAGCACCTTGCTTACGAGAGATCGAGTACGTTACACAAATCATTGGACTTCCGCGGAAGGCGATGCCGGTGGATGCCGAAGCGTCTCTTTCACCGCTCCTTCCTCGCGCAGCACCGGAGGGAGCTTACCTCGCTCTTCTTAACGGCATTCTTGATCCGACTTCATATGCGCTAATAACGGAGCCTCTGCGTTCTGGCGCCGGCGTTCAGCGCTGCTCAACTTCGATGGTTACTTCTCCGATTTCCATGGCCAGATGACATCCGTGGTCAATGAACGTCCGAACCGCGAAGCGGCGAGCTCAAACAAGCATTGGCCTGGACTCATCTGACGCGCAGAACTTGGAGCGGTCTGCGCCTTGTCTGCGCCGCGCAGTGCTGTGGATCTTCGATCCTCGAAGCTGGTTGTCATTCCCGTAATGCCATGGATGATCACCCGAGTCTTCCATGCGGCATTCGCATTCTATGACGATGATCTGCGAGTATAAAAGGCCGTCGACTTGCGTTCAGCCCAAATTCATCCCACTCGCTCTTCCTTCACTGAACCCCGTCTAAAAACTCACACTTCCTCTACCATCCATAATGCGTGCTACCAGCATCCTCGCCCTCACTGCGTTCACCGTGTCGGTCTCCGCTAACCGCTTCTTCACGTGCTGGACCGGCGGCATCTCTGCCGGCATCCTCGAGATCTCGAACGGGAATGCGACGACGCCCCTCGCCCTCGCCGCGGATGGCTCGCTCATCGCCTCCCCTGACGGCAGCCAGAACACCTTCGAGTTCGTGCCGTGCACCTCCAAGTTCCCCGGCCCGGACCACCCCGGTGTCGTCGTCACCGACCAGATGGTGACCGCGTACGGCCGCCTCCTCGGCGACGGCGGTTGCCTTTCGCGCGACACCGCGAGCGGAAAGCTCATGACGAAGTTCTGCGTCGAGCCCGACGATGAGCGTCAGGCTCAGCAGTTCTGGACCGTCACGCTCAACTACCACGGCGACGACGACGCCACCGGCGACTCGACCCTCGGGTTCGTTGCGCCTGGCTTCTTCCCTCAACTCGAGAACGGCCAGGTCTTCCGTGCGTCTTGATGTCCCTCATGTTGCTGCGTGTTGCTGATTCCGTCCGTACAGAGGCGTCGAGCAAGCCCGCGTCTACCTATGACCTTCGCTTCAGCTACTCGGAGTAAACGACCTACAACGGTCTTTCTACGAGCGCGGTACGATGCTCAAGCATGTCCTTCGTTACGTGATGGACGTTCTCTCTTTGCTTTCTTCACGATATGAGCTGTTCGCGAATTCATTTTGTAGACCCAATTCGCCTAATCACAACACTCTCCCTCCTCGAACTTGGATCCGTGTTCCTTTGCCTGCGCGTAAGAACACAGACTGAGTCGAAACAAGGGATGATTAATTGCACGATCGATCAGTGTATACACTCTTACTGCGCCTTCTTGTTGCCCCAGAAGTACTCCTTGAAACGGGGCTCATGAGTCATCTTGACCATCTCATCTACAAGTCCCACCGCTTCGAGGGAAACAAAAATTGTTATGGTAACAGAAACGCGACTCAAGAGATACGACATACGGAAATTCAGGTTGCCCAAGTCCTTGGCGGACAGCAGCGTCACAGCGTTGGGTCCGTTCACATGGCACTTTATATAGGCGTACGGGTTGCTGAGATGCACGTCCTGCGCCAGGAAGCGGTCAGTTTCGGCGCCAATAAATGATCACTGCCGAGGACGAACGCACCGGGCAGCTGCGCAGTGAAACTTCGAGCTGGCCGCCGTCACAGGCCTCGATGATGGCGCGATCTCCCAGAAGCTAAAGGCAAAGTCAATTAGATAGGAAAATGCGAAACCCGGCGCACCTGAAGGATTTTGACAGTAAGGGAGACGGTGCGGCCGACGTAACTTCCGAGCTGCGCCGACGAGACCTCTGGCGCAGTAATGCCGGTACTTTCGGTGGTCGTAGTGGACGAACGCTGTCTGGAGGACATGGTGCGCGTTCAAGTTGGTGGTTGCAGGAAAAGAGGCTGAAGACGTGACACTGACAGCGCCGATCTGCAATTGGGTCGGAACCAACTACTGTACTGTACTTGGAAGAATCTATGCTGCTTTCGCCATCTTCCTGTCGTGCCCGCGTTTCCGCTGGTCGTTCTTGTGTTTGTTCTTGTGCGCCCGATCGCGCGCGGTGTCGCCTCCACCAGCACCACCGCGGCCAGCGCCCCCGCGACCTCTCCCCCCGCGACCACGTCCGCGACCTCGTCCACGACTTCCGCTCTGTCCCGGGGCACCGTCCCCTTCCTCACTCGACTCTTCATCCTCGTCCTCTGGATCTGGACGGTTTCCGCGGAACTCGTGTTTCGCGAGAATCTTGTCTTTCTGCGGCTGCACAAGCCGTTTAGCACCAAAAAGGCCTGGTACGAAGGGACGCGACGTACGTTCCGCTCGAGCATGACCTTCCACCCCTCAATCTGCTCGTCGCCCCAACCAGTTTTCTCGCGCAGCTCCGCGCGTCCTTTACTCCTGCGCGTCGCAGCGTCGCGCGCGAATTGCGCCGGGTCACGGATATACTCCACCTCGAGCATGAACTCGATCTCCTTCTGGCGCTTCGTCGACATAAGCTCGACGTCGTTGCAGAATGCATGGGACATACCTCGTCCGCTGACGGTCCATCTGCGTCGCTGTCCGCATCACCATCGCGTACACGCACGACGCCGCCTATATCGTCCATATCGTCCACACCAGCACCGCCGTCGTCTTCCTCGTCTGACATCTCTTCGACCCGCCGCAGGATATCGGCCTTCAATTCGTCCACATCTGCGCGCTCGCGCAGCAACTCGTCCGCGTCGCCAACCGTCTTGCCGATCCTGAGCTTCGAGAAGTCGAGATCGTCGTCGTCGAAGACGTTGCGCCGCTCCGTCACGGGCGGCGACGGCAGTGCTGTGGGAGGTTCTTCGAGCAGGTCCGGAGGAGGGTTGCCTTCGAGCAGGGCGCCGACGACGAGGTCGACGTCGCCGTTGAACGTCGGGTGGTGCAGACACCGCCAAAGGAACGTGCGATCGTGGTCTGGGAATATGTCTGCGAGTTGTGATACACGGGGATCTTGAAGGTCCATTGCCGACTCCTGCACGGGTCACAGCATGAGCGCGTGCTACGAACATGGAACGAAAGACTGACCGCTTTTGCTTTCCCTTTCCCCTTCGCTGCGCCATTGGTGGGAGGTGCAGCAGCAGGTTTAGACGGCGACGAGCTCGAACGCTCCTGCGCAAAGGAAGGAAGCGCGCGATCGCTACTACGGAGCGTCGCAAGGATGTATCCCAACCGCGGGTCCTGCTCCTGTGCACCACCGAACAGCTGCTCGAGCTGGTCCGCAAAGGCAGTAATGCGCGCATAGTCGCATAACAACGCAGGCTTGACGAGCAGTGGAAATATAGATGCAAACAACCCGTCGGGGTCGTTTTGCTGCAGGATTGGAGCTATGGCGTCGAGCAGGTGTGCCGAAGGTGCATGGTCGTAAGCAGTTGCCAAAGCCGCGAGGAAGGATCCATTCTTCGAGAAGATAGTTGCTATGCGAGATGAAGACTGTGCTATGAGCGCAATGCTTCTAGTAACGCGCGCGAGCCGCTCGTCGTCCTTCTTGTTGGCCTTATGGACAGGTTCGAGTGCGGCAGACAGCGCCGGTACCGCGACGTTGCGTAGTTCGTCTTCAAATTCAGGATGCTCGTCGAATGCCTTGTCGACAAGTCTCGTGACGCGCGTAGAGTTGTGCTGAACATAGGCGACAGCGATTCCCAAGAGCGCGTCAACGGAGGCGCCAGCGTCTACAGAAGACCGAGCGAGTCAGCCACGGCTCCGAGATGATTAGAGACCAGTCACACACCGCCAATGGTGCGCTCAGCGAGCTCAAGAACAGATTTGCGTAGAGCACGTTCTCCTGGTGTGAAAGATCCAGAATGAAGACTTTGGTCGGCAAGATACGTTGAGATGAACGGCCAAGCGTCGGTGGCTCCCAACGCGCGCAAATGTGCAGACACAGCAAGTAGAAGAGTCTCGTAACGTTCCAGGGTTACTTTGGATTTGATATGGGATGGTGCGAAAGGTGGAAGGGGAATAGACACCATAGCCGCGACGTGTCTGTGACGGGAAGAGACAAGAAGGTAACCTGCCGCAGACTCCGATTTGGACGTCTCTTTCCGGGCGATTGGGGTGGTACGCGTAGACTTATAAATGTTCAAGTTGATGCTTATATTAATACATAGATTGTAGATAAGAACAATATGAAAGGTATGTTGTATTAGGCCGCACGGTTGGTGAGATGGAACGGCGCGTTCGAGTTACACTCAAGAGTGATTTGCTCGCCCGTGTGGGTGATCACGGGCGTGCCAGCCGCATTGGACTTGTAACCGAGCTTGCCACAACCACCCTGGAAGAACGTGCCGTCGGCTGCGGTAGCGCCATACTGGGGCGTACCATGAGTATTGGTTTGGAAATGACTTGGAACATGTGAAATATTTACCCAGTAGATAGCGTTATTCTGGTTTGTGTACACCTGGAACCGTTGCGAGACACCAGTGCCACACTTCACGAGCGTCGTGTAGTAAGGTGCTGCCGCGTTCGAGTTGTTGGTGGTGCCGATACACTTGCCCTGCGAAGGCACAAAGAGACGTCCTGCTTGCGCGTTAGCAATCTCTCTGCAGAGATGGATACGACGCACTCACCAGTCTGCGTGTTCGGGACCTGGTTGGACTTCTGCAGGCTCTGGCACACTTGGAACTGCACCACCAATGGCGATGCTCCCGTCCCAAGGTATGCCACCTGCCCGGCCGAGTTCAGCGTGAACGATTTATAAGCTGTGGCGTTCGTAGACAGGATGCCCGCGAACTTCGTAACGCAGTCGACCGTCGCAGTTGCGCGGGGTGCAAGCGAGGCGGTGGCGAAGGCCGAGAGGGCGAGAGCGAACAGAGAGGCGGCGAACATGTTGTGTGAGAGGTGGATGTTAGCTGGTGGTGCTGGAGAATGAAGTGACAACAGATGCTAGGTTATATAGTGTCACAATGCGCGTGCTGAAGCGCTGAACGCCGGAGATCGCGTCTGGTGCGCGCCGGAAAACGTGTCTCAGAGCGATCGACAGCATTCTCCTCGTCCAGTCACCAGTCGAGTCGTCTCGGGACAGAGCCACGCACATGACGTTGTTGCGAGATATTCATAGCCCACGAGCGTGCGAGCGGATATGCAGCTGCCGTTGTCGGTGTCGCGTCCACTTCAGAGAAAGGGGCGAGAACTCAGTAAACCAACAACCAGCGCACGCCCACGAGCAAAGATAATGTAGAAAGTGGAACCAAGAGCCAAGTAGCAAGTTGATAAACTAGTACAGTTCTTTCTAGGTAGACAGTGTCAGCGCCGGGGTTGGTGTTAAGGAAGGAGCAGTCGGGGCCGCGACGTCCGGTCCGTCTCTGCCAGCATCTCCGAGCCCGAGCTGAAGTCCTCTCTGCTACGTATACATAGTCTCCTTTCGCTGAAAATTTAGTTCTTATTGAATATAAAGGAATGATTGTAAAATCCAGGGTCTTCATATGGGAGACAGCTCAGACAAGTTACCGAACGGTCTGCAGAGTTGTTGTGATAGGCGCAAGGAACTACAAAATGTTATTGGTATATAGAAGCATAATAATAACATGTACATCAAAACCGAACGAGGAGGATTGTGGGTTGGCAGCGTGTATGGACGCGCGGAGGAGAATCCGCCCCGCGGCACGAGCGCGCGTCACCGTGCACATGCCGCACGCGCAAGCAGCCAGCGGCGACGACGAGCTGGCGGCGACAAGCACGGGCAAGGGGCAGGTGAACACGGATGATGGGCAGGTGAGGGGAGCGAGGTAAGGGCGCGTGCGCCTCCGTCCGGGTATGGAGGTCGTACGAGGCAGGACCGCGCCGCCGCTGGTTTACGGGACGGGCGCACGAGCGCGCGTGCGCCCGCAGGTGCCTCGGTGGGTGCGGACGACGGCGGGCGGGACGTGGGCGGGCGGGAAGGAGAGACTCAACTGTTTGGCTGTGTGGACGCCGCACATGCCATCAGCCGCCTGACGTCATGGAACGACACGGCTTGCTTCTTGCCGATTCAGCCACAAACGCTCGTCCCGTCACAGCGCGCGCCGAACGCGCCTTAACTCGCAGAATGGCTCATAAGCTAGCTGACGAGCTGCTGAAAGAAATCTTGACGCTACCACTGCTCGTTCCAGACGAGCTCTTCGCCGACACTGGGCCGATATCTCTCGCCCTTCAGCAAGGCGACGTACTCGGCCGCGGACGTTCTGCTCGTCTGCAAGTGTTGGATGCACATTACTACGCCCACACTCTACCACACCATCGTCATTCGTTCTACTGCCCAAGCAAACGCGCTCGCCTCTGCTCTGAAGCGGAACCCGGACTTCGGCAGGTACATCAAGAAGCTTCGACTCGAGGGCGCGTATGGCGACAAGCTCAAGATACGGGCTACAGCTTCACCCGATATCCCTGACCTCTGCATGAGCCTGGCGATATGGGCGGACTCCGGCATCACGGGTCTGACCAAGGTCATGTCCGCCATCAACGCTCGACGCGTCATCCTCATGACTGCCTTTTCCACCTCCTCCTTGAATAAGAAACATACTCAAGTTCTGGATAAGCTCTGCCAATGTATTGCAAGCTGGACGAACCTCGTACGTTGCCGTCACCGTTGTTTTTGTGCCGACCGTTCTTACTTTCTTCGCTTGCGCAGGAAACTTTCTACTTCTCGGGTTCGTCTGTGGTCTCTTCACCAGAAGTCGACAAACACTTCCGTTTGACCGAAGCTCTGACCAATTCAATATCTCTTCGAGCCATCCACATCTGGCTCGATCATTGGCTGTCTTTAACCATCTTGGACCGTCCGTGCCGCCTATTGTTCGAGATACTGGCCTCCGATGACTACTTGGAACGGCTCTATGTGCACGGCGATATGGCTAGCGAAATCCCTGTCTACTTGAACTCGCGCGCTGTTGTACTCTCTCCGCGCATCTGCTCGTACCGACGACCATTTACATCACAATTCGTTCTATTTCCCAATGGCTAATGCTCCAGAAGCTACTCGTCGCGAGATATGGTCTCAGATTCTCGGTTCGCTATCGCTCCGCGTGCCGCTCCCGGCATCCATGCAGCCGTACAGTTGCCACTGGCTGCCAGTGGATTGGTCTTGGTACGATGGCGAATATTTCGACCTTCAGATGGCAAAGTCTCCCATACTCAGCTCGCGCACGTTCGCCGTACGCGTTGTGTTGTCACTACATCATTATAGTGCTCATTTTACAGGCAACGGTCATACCGTTGTTATTCCGCCATCTTGCACCTCAAACAGATATAGCAGTTGCGACTATTCTACATTACATAGAAGCGTACAACGTGCTCGCCTCCACGATCTACTCATTCTCTTCTGCACGCTTGCCCTATCCTGACACAATACGGCTGATACGCTCTCTAACGCAACCAGCGCGTGTCTGCGCGGTTCCGGCGTTCGCTACTACTCTATGCTGAGATCTGTTGAGAGTGGGGCGGGCGCAACACTACAGCGGTTGGCGCTCAAGCGGGCATGCGGCTAACCACCGC
Source organism: Exidia glandulosa HHB12029 (assembly GCA_001632375.1). Taxonomy (NCBI): domain Eukaryota; kingdom Fungi; phylum Basidiomycota; class Agaricomycetes; order Auriculariales; family Exidiaceae; genus Exidia; species Exidia glandulosa. The sequence continues at coordinate 69,700 of KV425997.1, forward strand.
CAACCCTGCGGAACAGGCCTCGCTCTACTCGTTCACTGCCCTCACGTCGCTTTATGCCGACCATTCGACTGTATCCGATATCGGTAGCGCGGACCTCCCACCTGAAGCGGCTTTTGCCAATCTATGCACCTTGGAGATCAGAGATACTGATTTCATGGCCAAGTTGGAGCTTTTCACGTGCGTTGTTCTGCTTTTATAAGGTGGTCCCATCGCAAACCAGCTTCAGTCTTCCCAACCTCGCGCACTTCATCTGCGAAACCAATTGCACACTCGCAGTGAGCGGGCGCTTCCTCGCGGGCCACGGATCGAAGCTCAAGACGGTCAAAGTCGTAAATATAACTGGCGTCGACTTGAACAGCTGTTCATCGCTTGAAACCCTGGAGATCTGCGAGGTAATGTAAGAGTACGGACTTACCGTGCTCTTGCGGAAGAGTCTTGCTGTCGAAGAGCGACGCGCGCTCTGAGTCGTGAGCGCGCGTGAGTGGCGAAGGTACTCTCTTGAAAGCAAGAACTGGGGAACTCCGCTCGGGAGTTCCGTCACTACTTATACATACATGAGTAGACGAGTCATAGTACGGCCCCGGCGTACATGACTCGACGGAAAGTTGGGGGACGAGACTACATGCGAAGGAAACCAACTACAAAGTCCCCGTGAGTGAGCGAAGGGTCACGAGCGGCGGCGTCACCGCCGCGAGTACGCCGTTAGCTCCGAAACGGAATCCTTACAGGTAATATATATGTCTTCCAATGCGTGAGCCACGCTCATATACCCCTCAGAAATTTGGCATAACACCCTCCGTACCTTTCCCAGACGGACATCCCGTTCTTCGGCAGTTTAAACCAGTCTCCCTGAGGCAGACGGAACCGCCGCGCCGCTCAGGCAAGCTGCAGGGCAGCGGCGGTAGCTTTGCAGCTTGTCTGCGCGGCGGCGACACCGGCTGCTTCAAGGAGACTAGTTGAAACTGCATTGGGACCTAAAGTGAGGACTTCGTCTCTCTCAGATGCACCTCACTCGCTGAACACTACTTGTAGTCTCATATTAAAGAGGCACTGGACCCTCCTGTTTCAACATCTTACGCGGACGCTGTTTCCTTCTCTTCAGGAAGTGCACCTACTGCATGACCGGCAACGGGCGAGGCCGGTATCTGGCCCGCAACAAAGTACGCGACGGCTACTTTTCTGACTCGGCGGCGCGCTGATCTGCATGCTTTCCTATCTTACTAGACATGCTATACGATGACCAAAGAGGCTCACTACAACAGCGAGCACAGACGCTGAGACGAGCACGAAGTCCCATTAATCGGCCGAGGTCGGCGGCGAATACACGGCGGCGCAGCTGGTCAGTCCGTACCGAAGCTGGTCAGTCCATCTTTCCATAGCACTGAAGCTGAGCCAATCCCGCAGCGGCGCCTTCCTGCTTGATATTCTCGCTTTTGGCTGGTCAAGACCCCAGAAACGAGTAGATTCCCAAATAGTCGCAATCAGAGGAGCCATACGCATGGTTGGTGCTCTGGGTCTTTGATTGTCCTTCGCTCGGGCGGTCGGGAGCTGCCGTCCGCGTCTTGCTTCTTGCTTCTTGCCGGCTCCAGCACTTCAGCCACAAACGCTCTTCCCGTCGCACGACGCGCCGAACGCGCCTTAACTTCCAGAATGGCTCATGAGCTGGCGGATGAGCTGGTAAAAGAGATTCTAGCACCACCGCTGTTCGTTTCAGACGAGCTCTTCGCCGACACCGGGCCAATCTCGCCCTTCAGCAAGGCGACCTACTCTGCCGCGGACGTTCTGCTCGTCTGCAAGCGTTGGATGCGCGTTGCTACGCCCGCGCTCTACCATACCGTCGTCATTCGTTCTACCGCCCAAGCAAACGCGCTCGCCGCTGCTCTGAAGCGGAACCCGGACTTCGGCAGGTACATCAAGAAGCTTCGACTCGAGGGCGCGTATGGCGACAGACTCAAGATACTGGCGACAACTTCACCCGATATATCTGACTTCTGTATGAGTCTGGCGATATGGGCGGACTCTGGCATCACGGGTTTGACCAAGGTCATGTCCGCCATCAACCCTCGACGCGTCGTCCTCACTACTGCCGTCTCCGCCTACGAGAATTCTACGAACAAGAAACGTACCGAGGTTATAGCCAAGCTCTGCTCGTGTATTCCAATTTGGACGAACCTCGTACGTCCTCCATATTTACTACTCGCAACCACTCTGACTTTATGTACTCGGGCAGGAAACTTTTTCCTTCTCGGGGTCTTCTGGAGTCGAGTCGCCAGAGATGCTGAAGCACTTTGCTATTGCAGAGGCTCTGTCGAAGGCGACATCTCTCCGCGCCGTGCACATCTGGTTTGGCGAGTGGCCGAACGCAATTTGGCAGTCTACCTCCCGTGGATTCTTGGAAACGCTCGCGTCTAATACTGGTGTCCAGTGCTTTCACGTGCACCCTGTTATTTCCTACCGCGGCATGGACGCATCCCTAAAGACAGAGACCCCTGCCTACATGCTATCGCGCGCTGTTGTATGGTCTCCTCACGCCACGACGCCGCCTCACGGGGTCGAGATAACCCTGGACGATTCTAATCCGTTCTATGTTCCGATGGCCAATGTCCCGGAAGCCATGCGTCACCAGATCTGGTCCAAGGTCTTTGACTTCGCAGTTTCCGGTCCTACTGCTCCTACTGTCCCAAAGTATCGCTATCTTTCTTGGTACGACGAGGATTACTTCGATCTTATGGCGGCCAGGTCGCTCATCCTGACCTCGCACGCATTTGCGGTACGTCTGTACCTCCTTCGTTCAGGCTTGCTATCACTCATGCCAGTCTAGGCGATTGTCATACCTCTGTTGTGTTGCCATCTCCGACCTATGAGCGAAGCCGCTGTCGGTACCGTTATACAGTACATGCAAAAGTACTCCGTGAAGGGCTCGACAGTCTTCTCGCTAGAGCTCCCAACGACTCAGCAGGCGACTCCTCTGATCCGTTCTCTTACGCAACTGCGTGTCTGCCGCGTCATGGCATCGTCTACCTATTTGACTCAGCTCGCGCTAACGTCTGGTCCTACGCTACAACGGTTGATACTCGTCGGAATATCGAGGGACGATGGCGGCGCAGCGTTCTCGCCACATTTACTATTTCCGTTCACTGCCGTTACAACACTATGCCTCGACTACTCATCTACAACGTCCCGATGGAGAACTTACAAGCTCTCTCGATCTCCGCCCACTACCGCACTGGAAAATGTAACGCGCTTGGAGATTAATAGTGGCGATCTCTTGAATGCTTTGGCCCTTTTCAGGTACATGATCATACCTCAGACGTCTCCTAGCACATAACATATCATCTTCAGTCTTCCCAAGGTCACGCACTTCATCTGCGGACCCGTTCCCCTCAAGGAAAAGAGCGAGCTCTTCGTTGAACGGCACGGATCAAAGCTGAGGGAAGTCAAGATCCAGTATGCCTCGGACATCGAGTTGGACCGCTGCTCGTCGCTTGAAACCTTAGAGCTCTCCCAGGTACTGCATGTCTCTCCATACTTACGCCGCGCTACAGATTACTCACATGCCGTCAGACGTGGGGCAAAAGCATAGATGTACCACTTCCCAACGGTCATCCCATTCTTCGGCGGTTGAAACTGCATTGGCCCCCAAAGTAAGGACTTCGACTCTCGTCAAATGCGTTTACGCCCTCTGAATGGCGGCTGTAGTCTCGGGTTTGGCAGGTCGAAACGACCGCACTGGAATATCCTGTTCGAACGTCTTACGCGGGCCCGCTTTCCTTCTCTGCAAGAAGTCCATCTTCTAACCGACCCGGGGAGGAACGATACCGGCATTTGGCCAGCGACCGAGTACGCGGCACTACTGACTGGCTGTACGGCATGCTGACTTGCGCGTCCTGCTTATACAGGCATGATATCAAGAAGAGCCAATGGCCGAAGTATTCGGAGACGTTGGCTACCGAAGGAATCACGCTTTTCGACCACACTGGACGCTCGTGGCGGCCACGGCTAGCCTCTCGCCGATAATCGGGTGTTACAGAGAACGGTGAACGAGGACTGGTGCAGAGTAACAACGCTCCTGCCTTCTTCGACCACCGCATCGGCAGCACCTACTCCGACGAGTGTTCGGCGCAAATTATTCGCTTCGTCCGATTGTAGCTCGTACTCCTCATTCCTCCTTACGCTTACTCTACCTCTGCTAATACTCTGTGTATTATATTCCCACCTATTCTTTCTCTTCGTAAGCTCGAGCGTTGGTGGCATCCCCGGCGGCAGCATTCTACTTCGGGGCACAGTGAGATCGGCGCTGTTACTGTCACTTCAAGCCTCTTTTCCCTCAACCCCCCGACTCGTACGAAAATTCCCGCTAATGTCGTTCGTCTACTGCTGCAAACGAATGCGCCTGCGAATGCGTACAGGCTATACTTGCGCCAGAGGTCTCGTCGCCAGTGCAGGTCTTAAGTCAGCTTGTAGAGTGCTCATTCGCCCGCCTTCTCTCCGTTGCTCGCTCAGTTTTCAGGTATACTCATACCTGGTGTAGAGTGCAGAGCTGCAGGGCAATCGCGGTATCGACTTTTAGTTGAAGCATGTGCCCGTGTCATGGGCAACTCGAAATGTTTCTGGCGCAACTGTCTGGTACGTTCGTCGTCGGCCACTATCACTACGGTGCGCCTTCAGTACTGACCGTCCATTTGGACAGTCAGGTAGTGAAGCTAAGCAACCCGTACTCTCGCAGGGGATGCTATGATGTGGCGTTCAACTGGCATTAATCTATTGGAAAACCCGGGTTGCTGAGAAACCCCGGGGTTCCTCGTGGGGTTGCCCGAGCTAAAAATCTTCAGGCCGTAAAGATTTTCTGAGTGACCCGCCCTTCACTTTGCAATGACACCTGTCAAGGCTCGATCGAGGCACGTTCAGCTAATCCTGGACCCTGGCGCTCTGCATCAGGAAATTTGGACGGATCCGGTATTCCCTTGCGAACCGTCAGCGACCGAAGGCGCTCCTCGCGGAGGTGGTGGGAGAGGTAAGCGCGGTGCAGCACAGCGCAGTTACTACAGCACGTCGCCCCTCCGATATTGGCACGACAGATGCCTCGCACGTGGAACGCTATCGCACGGCTATTGATGCGCTGCGTAGGTCGCCATCGCCGCGGGGAAGGGAGCTCGGTATTGAAGGCCTAGACGAGGAGGACGCGGCGCGCGCACCTCTGTGGCAAGCCTGGGCACAATCGCCAGACCTGCCCCGGAAATTGACCTTGTTGACTACCACTTTCGAACTTGGCGTTTACCTCACAGGCCTCACCTACGAGCTGTTACCCAATTTGACTTAGCGGTCAAAGTTTGACACGCACAGCTCTGATCTACGACGTGCACGACGTGCGCCACCGAGAAATCCCTGCAACCCGGGGTGCTGAATAGACAACCTTATTGGACGAGGGGTTGCTGCCAGCAACCGGGTTCTTCAATAGTATCATCCGTTCAACTGTGCAATCAAAGGGCTCGTTCTGCTTCGTTTCTCAAAATATAATCCAGTTGAACTACTCTATACTAACTATGGCTCAAAATCTCAGGCGGAATACCTTCCACCATCCCTCGTAACCTCGGTCTCTTTCACGATCTCTATGGGCGCCAAGTTTTACTACGTATGATCATGGTATGGGGATCATCCTTCAGCATGAGAAACTCGCACTCATACACCTCTCGAGATATCCGCTTTATATCTCGTGTTGGGAGAGAAGGCTGATTTATATTTCGGTGCGTTGTGCCTTAGAGCGGAGATTACACGCTTCGATACGATCCTTCTTCAGGCCAGGTTGAATGTCCACACAACAATTTGAGCGCAATTGACTTATACAAGGCTCATAGATCTCAATCTTCTACCTCCCACTTCCCTCTTTGGTTTCGGCAGCTAGGAAGATATTGACACCCATCGCCGGAGCCCCCGCGAGGAGCTTTGTCTGCTAGTTACGGACCCTCGTCATCTTCTGGCCTTACCACTGTCAGGTCTTCATACGTCTCCGTCAATGCCTAGGTTATGTACGTCGGATTCATCTAGCCGAATAACCGCAGTTCAACCTGATGTTGTACAACCACCTAGACGCCCACCAGATCTCGAGTCACTTCCATGCCGGCTCGATTTGCCACCCGGATGAATCGTCTTGTGGTCACTTTCGGTGCGATCAGCAGGCACGAGCACCGCCCAAGACGAAGTCCGATTGACATTCTTGGGCGCGCCCTTCCGAGTCATGCTGCCGAATTGCTCGTTTCCTCCTGCTATAAGCCTCGCCGGCGCAGTCACACCTTAGCCATGTCCTGCAATCCCTTTCTTGATGATGCGGCAGACGTCGCCAAAGTTCTGCAATACTGGTTTCATCAACCAGAGCACCACACGCTCAACTCCAAGCTCTGGTTCTTCGCGCCGCCCGCGAAAGACGCAGAGATGAAGGAACTATTTGAGCCTGTGTGCATGCTGCTCTTCAGGACGACCTCGTGCAGCTGACGCGTTCTGCAGATATATGACCGGCTCGCGAACGACGCTCAAGCGCGGCAACGCTGGCTTGCGGTTCCCAAAGGTCCTATTGCCCTCGTCATTCTCCTCGACCAGCTCCCGCGCAATATGTTTAGGGGCACCACAAAAGCCTTTGCTACGGACGATATCGCCTTGGCGATTGCGCAGGACATCGCGTCACAGCCCGACCAGCGTGCGCTCTGGCCGAATGAACGACTCTTCGCGTACATGTGCATGGAGCACTCTGAGGACCTGCAAGTTGTGAAGCGCTCAGAGCAACTTATGCACTCTCTCGCGTTGGACTATGCGCACACCAAGACGAGCTACAAAGGCCAGCTCCGTAGCTGGAAAGAGCACATCGAAGCTCTTGAACGTAAGCACCGTCTTGCATGTTCCTATTTCCTACTCACGCTGTACAGGCTTCGGTCGTTATCCACACCGAAATGCGATTCTCGGACGCGAGAGTACAGCAGAGGAGCTCGAGTATCTCCAGTCCGCCAAGTCGCGCTGGGTGCGCTCGACGACTGTCGACGAGGCGCCAGCACCCGCACCGCCTCCGCAGCAGAAACCAATGCGCATCCTCGTCCTGCACGGTTTCCGCCAGAACGCGCACATCATGCGGCGCGCGACCAAGAAGCTCGCAGCCCTGCTACGGCCGTATGGGCACAGCCTGCACTTTGTCGAGTCGCCGCAGACGTACAAGCTTGGGTCCAGCCCGGACGGCAAGACGGACGTCGTGCACGAAACCTGGAACGATGCCGGCGCGCATCAGAAAATGTGGTGGAATGCGAGCGACGACGGGAGCGTGTATCATGGTGCGGACAAGACGTTGCGCTTCATTGAAGATATCTGGCGAAAAGAGGGCGGTTTCGACGGTGTACTCGGTTTCAGTCAGGTTCGACATTCGTTCTGAAAGGGGTGTTCTTACGAACTCTTTGCAGGGCGCGACACTCATCGGCATTTTGGCTTCATTACCGAAGCCACATCCAGTGTCCTTCAGATTTGCCGTCAATGTGCGCAATGTGCGACTTGTCGTGCACCAGACTGACCACCATTGCAGATTTCGGGCTATCCGTCTCGCGCCCTCGCGCACAAGGAGTGGCAATCTAAACCGATCGAGCACGTCGCGTCGCTGAATATCTATGGCGTGCGGGACGAGCACCTTGGCACGCCCGCGCAAATGCGCGAGAAGACATATAATCTCGCTGCGCTCTTTGCCAACGACGCAAAGATCCTGGAGCACGCTGGTGGACACTTCACGCCGAACTACTGGCCATTCGAGGAGATCCTGCAGTTCATCCTCGCGCAGGGTACCGCTATTCTTCCGCTCGAAGATATCAGCGAGACGTCCCCGCTGGAGACTAAGCTCGAGGCGTCGTTCGCCACTGCACAACGATACACGGGCGCGGCGTATGTTCCTCTTGGTCTCTCATCTGCTACTCGCAAAGCTCTGAAGGATGCTGGGCTCGACGTGCTCCTCAACGGAGAGCGCAAACCTCTCGACCTCAAAGTGAACGACTTCGAACGGCTTTTGAAGGCCGTGCCTTCCGAGGAGCGCTGCATGGACGATCTACTGGTCGTCGCGCATGCATTTCGTTCTCGTTCGGGCCACGAACACAATCACGAAGGCAACTGGCTCTTCGCCGCATGCTGGGTTGCGCTCTTCGACCTCGACCCTACGTTCATGCTCGCGCACCTGCCACTGGTCCCTAAGTTCTGTGACTGGGTCGACCTGTCCGCTATTGCTGTCATCAACTACGAACGTCACCCGTGGACCATTCCCGCGCGTGGGGTCACGACGGCCCAAGATAACGCATTGCATGTCGCGATAGTCGATCTGTTCGCCAATGCCCTTGCGAAGGACCGAGAAATTCTCTTAGAGCAGGGCGACGCGGAGGGCGGAGAGGACGTGGTCGACATTTCGGCCGCTGCATGGGGCGCACCGCGCTCCAGAGCGCGGTCTGATAACGTCTGTCGACTCGCGCGCGACGTCGCGCTTGCACTTCGTCCTATCACTGTGACGACTAATGACGAGGCGGCGTACGAGAAGCAGAAGATTACGAGCTATGTCGGTTATGCGAAGCTCGTCACTGTTCTCAAGCAGGTGTGGACGAAGACGCGCATGACGGCGCATCAGATTAGCGATACCGAGAAGGCTATGGGCGTGCTCAGCGACGAGGAGCGCGCGGCCATCCTCGCAGCGCCTCCCAACGAGTTCGGTGAGCGACACTCCATTAACCTGTTAGGCGTCGACTTACGACTCTGTTACTGTAGTTGTTCACCCGTCTGAAGTACCTGTCGTCCCATGCACCGCCGAAGATCTGGCACCACTCTTGCGCGGTCTTCGAGAGAACGCCCCGCCACTACAGGAGCACATCCAGTTCGCCCGCGGTACGATCATCCGCGAGCGCAAAGTCCTCGATCTCTGCAAGCAGGTCGTTGGGCCTCAGGGCGTAGCGCCGCTGCTCGATGCGATGAAGGACTACGAGAGCATCACTGGTTTGCTCCTCGGCAATAATATCACCGGCAGCCAGGTGCGTTCCTCCTTCAAACAACGAACGATGTTCTTGCTGACCTGTGTGACGGTAGGGTGCACGAAAGATTGCCTCATATATCCGCGACCCTTCAAGTCGGATTACTACCTGGTCCGCTGCTTCTACGCGACGCATGAAGTTGTCGGCTGACATTCTGCAGGTACATTGCCGGGAACCAGTTCGACGGTACAGACATCAGCTTGATTGCGGACGCACTCGCAACGGACAAGAAGGTCAAGGCGCTCTGGCTGAAACGCAATCCACTCCTCCCCGCGGGAACTCGACATATTGCCGCCATGCTCCGAACGAACACTACCCTCGAGACTCTCGATTTAGCGAACTGCGGACTCCTCGACGAGGGCGCAGCTGACCTCTTCGCGGCTCTCGCCTACAACAAGACGCTCAAACGGCTCTACCTCAATGCGAGCGGGTTGACGGTGAAAAGCGCCAAGATCATCGGCGACCACCTCGGGAACGGGAGTGTGCTCGAGGCTCTCCACGTCAACTGCAACCCCCTCGGTGACGATGGTGTCCGCGAGATCGCGCGGGGCCTCGCGAAGGACACGTCGATGTTGCGGCTGGCTCTAGGCAGCGTCTCGATGAGCGCTGCTGGCCTCAACGCTCTCATTGACGCGCTCGTTCCCAGCAACATGCGCGCGCAGGCGCATCCGCGACTGCATTACCTGAACATCGGCTTCATGAAGGGGACCTACGTATTCAACGGCGTCGGTAACTACGTCCGCGACGCTGGTGCAACTGCAATCGGCCGTCGACTCCTCCCTGCACTGCCAACGCTTCGACATCTCGACATTTGCCACAACCAGATCGGTATCTCCGGCATGGCTGAGATTGTTCGTGCTCTCGACGATGGAGGGAATCGGACGTTGTGCTCGATGATGCTGCAGCAATTCGGACAGCCGACAAACTTTGCGGTCGAGGCGCGTCTGAAGTCGTTATTCCGCGAGAACATTATACAATGGGGCCGCGAGCATCTCGATGGTGCTGGTGACTCCCTGGAATGGGAGATGGCGGGTGCGAAATTGCTGCGTACGGTAGAATGCCCGGACTACGTGGCTGATATACTCAGTGTGTATCGTACCAAGGATTAACTGCACTTCTGTACTTCATGTAACACCACAACTGTGACGCTGGCATACTCGCCATTCACTTCCAGTGCCCCTTTCAGCCTGCCCGTATGATGCCCCGTCTTGACACTGTTATCTGTTGCAGGTTATTCATCATCAGCCCTTCGGCCTGAGAGCGACGGGCACAGCCGGAACAGAACTCTCTTCCCTTCCGCTGTGAACGGGGATCATGCATCATCCCCAATCTGGTTGCCGCGACGCGATTCCTCGATAATCACACAGCAATTCAGCTGCGCATATCTTCGGGGCTCTGCTCTGACCGGGACCTCGGGCCTTGTGGTTGCTTGGGCAACAGTTCATGTTATCGGCGGGCGTTGGGCGCTGGGTGCAGGGTCCATGCCCCCATTCAGTGATTCAACTCGCAAGAAACTATTCGTATGAGCGGGCCCGGGTGACCGCATCTGTGCAGGTTCAGAGCTCTATATTTCGGTTGCGCCAATCCGGATCCACATCCGACCGCTCAGGAGACTCAGAGGCCTGATCATCAGTTCAGTCTATACCAAATACCACGCAGCGCCACGCCCGCGGTCTCTATAAGAACGGCGCGACGAGCGGCGCAGCATTCCTTTCCTTGCTTGTTCCTTTCGCCTTCTGGCCGTTTCGCTTTACTTTTAACTTTCACCTTCTTCTTTCACTCGACCGGCACTTTCATGATTGTCTCGTCTCTTCTCGCTCTTGCTGCTGTTGCGGTCGCTGCGCCTACCGGGATGCAGACGCGCATGGAAATGCGCGGCCTCTCCCGCCTGCGCAACTCCACTCTCGCTGGCCGTGCCATCTTCCCGAACAATGGCTTCCACGGCGTCAACCTTGGTACGTGTTCCAATGCATGCGTACAGAACAGAAAAACTGACCATTCACAAGGCGCATGGTTTGTGTTCGGTACGTGAACGTGAATGTCGCTCCCGCAGGTCAGCTAACCAGGACGCCCAGAACCTTACATGGCTGTATGTCGACCGTCCCATTCTTGCCTCTGTGGTGCGAGCTGATCCACGCCTTCCAGGTCGACGAATGGCACAGCATGGTATGCTATGCGCGCTCGATGCTATTTCCAAACGGGCATTCACACGTGTTTGCAGGGCGGCGACTGGTTGTGCGGCGACTGTACGAGGTCACCATACCGATAGCGCACGAATGCTCATCCTATCGCAGGCACGCAGTGCGTGAACGACGAGTTCTCGCTCACGCAGAAGCTCGGTCAAGAGGAGGCCAACCGCGTCTTCAAACAGCACTGGGAAACATTCATCACACAAGACGATGTTAACCTCATGGCGCAGTACGGTATCAACTCGGTGCGCCCATTCTATCTATACGCACGGCCGTCGATGACCGAACCATGCAGGTCCGCATTCCGATTGGTTTCTGGATCATCGAGGACCAAGTTCACGGCGACGAGTTCTACCCACAGGGCGGTCTGGATGTCCTCGTGCGTGACTTCTATTGTAGCAGGTTGCAGTCTGCTGACTCTGCTATGTAGCGTTCTGGCTGCAAGATGCTGAAGGACGCCGGCATCTCTGTCCTACTCGACTTGCACGCTGCACCGGGCGCTCAAACGGCATCCAACCCCTTCGCAGGCCGCTGTCTTGCGCAGCCGCAGTTCTGGCAGCAAGACAACTTCGACCGCATGAACAACGCGGCAGCGAAGCTCACAGAGTACATCCATGCGGAGCCTGACAACTTTGGTCAGTGGCGACACGTTCATTGCGCTTCCTGACAGGCACTCATCGCTCTATAGGCAGTGTTTGGGGCTTGCAGGCCCTCAACGGTGAGGTCATTTGTGCTTCTGCCCGGTGCGCTGCTAAATATACGCGATACAGAGCCGCCCACGGACGGCAACCAGACGCCAATGTACTACCAGGTGTGCACGGGACGGACGAACGCAGCTTTCCGCATGTTGATGTCGTGACCTTGCAGTTCATGGAACAATTCAATGCAGCGGTTCGTGGCAAAGAACAGTCGATGAACGTCCCCGAGGACCAGCAGATCTCCGGAGTCTACATGGATGTGTCTTGGTATGCCATCCCGTATCCGACTAAATTGCTCAGTATCTGAAACTGTATCAGGCAATGGCAGAACAACGCTGGTAACGCGGCGTACGTGTCCAACGGCGGAAATGCGTACGACAGCCACGGTATGTTGCCCTCACTAGCTAAAGCTGCGCTGACCGTGGGCCGAACAGTGTACTACAGCTTCGGCGCGCCGTGCGGCAACAATGGCTGCGTCGAGGAGAACCTCCAGTCGCACATCAACTTCGCGTGCCAAGGCGCAGGCGGGCGCATAGGCAACGACGCGCAGCAGTACAGTGCGCACCCTTCCCCCCGCGTATCTTTCCCTGACTGTCCATAGACACCCCGTCGTTCATGGGCGAGTTCTGGTTGATGCCCCTCGGCAGCACATGCAACGCGTTCGACCAGGACTGTATCCGGGCTTTCGGTGACGCGCAGAAGCGCGGCTACGCGCCTGAGGGCAACCAGGGCGGCTTCGGGTGGTACTTCTGGTCGTGGAAGATGACCAACTCGGACGACGATGGGAGCAACCACTTGCGCTCGTACAAGGATGCCGTTCAGCAGGGCTGTGAGTGGCACCTAGTTCAAGTTATTCTGCATAGCTAACCCCTCTTTGTAGACCTCCCTGACCAGGCCGGGTCGTACTTCAACGACGGCATCTGCGGCTGATACAGGGACGGGCCCTGGTGACGACCTTTCATATCCAACTTTCTTCAGGAGCCGGCGCGTTCTTCTTGTAATTTATCGGGCTGGTATCAGTCTTCCTCCCTTCTTCAACCCTTGCGCTCGAATGCTATTGGCGTGGAGAGTCTCGGGAATCTACTGGACGATGTCGATGCAGGACTCGTACGACTGTGCCACGAGGGGCGAGTACCAGTACCACTGCAGCGCGCACTGGTTGGCATCAGCGCACTGGCCTCCAAGATCGGGAATGGTGACGGAGAACGACGCTGTGGGCGACATCAGCATGCGCGTTGGTCTACTAATTGACTCTATCTAATGCTCACTCTCGTTGGCACTGGGTTTCGCGGGATCAGCGTAGACGGACCAGGTCGCGAGCGGCGTTCCAATGATCGACTGGGTCTGGGTGTTGACGACTGAAACGTTCTATGCAAGGTCAACGACAGTGCAGTGCGGTGGGGAAGACGCGACGTACCGCATAGCCGGCATGCTTCACTCTGAGGTTAATCGTGATGGGCACTGTCGTCCCGGCGGGGTACTTCTGGATCTTGTCGAGGTTGTCCTCAATCTACGAGAACGCAGTCAGCTCCCCTGCAGTGTCGTGGCTGACAGGTCTACCCACGCGGAGGCCACGGCAGAAGAACAAACTGCAGTCGGCCTGTGTGCTGTTTTCAGCCTGCGGTACTAGCGGTCGCCCTATTACTCGAAGATCCTACGCACTGTCGTGTCGGCACCGACGCGTGCAGTAGCGTACTCTACCGGCGCAGTGATATCTCCTTCGCGTCAGCATATGGCCTGATTCGACTGGGATCTAGACAAACCGCTGCTGAGGACTTGGGCAGGACCTGCGCCGCAGACCTTCGGAAGTGTCGCGCCGGGCTGGTACCTTCGATGAGCTCTTGTGTTATTCTCAGGCGTATCGACTTACTGCACGGGGAGCGGGTGAGGTGATCACTCCGTGTGCATAGACTGACGATACAACAGAGGCAACAGCTACCAGGGAGAACTTGACCATATCGACGAAGGAAGAATTGTCGGGAGGGTGGAAGACATCGCAGTTGGTGCTTATAACCCCTGCGAGACTCCACAGCTACTTCGGCAAATATTACTCATTATCCCGAGCTTCGAAAGCCAAGCCGCGAAGGTTGCGCTGAGAAGCGGCAAATAGACACTTTCTCCGGGTGATCACTGGAGGCGTTCCGGATCGCTGGATAATCATCTCTTCCACCTCCCACCACTACAGCTCGCGCCCCCAGATATAGCGGAGTTGCCGTTACTCCACCGGCTCAAAGGCTGCGATGTTCACCATCTATTGCTTCAAGTTTGTGTCAACGCTGAGACGGGGCGCAATTTGTAGAGTGTATTCACAACAAAACTTGAAAAGAGCGAGGACGACATTATATATGACGGAACTCCCTTCCCGTGGGCGAACTCATTCTCAAGCCGCGATTTACTGCACGAAGTCGACACAGCTCTCGTAGGTCTGCTTGACGGACGAGCCGAACCACCACCATTGGAGCGCGCACTTCGTAACGATCATCAGTTCAGAAGTCTTAAATGAACGAGAAGGTGCTTACCGTTCCGACTTCAGCGCATTCGCCAGCAAGGTCGGGAATGGTGACGCTGAAGGCAGCTGTAATACCGTAAGAATCCTGCCGAGGGAACGTCGCGGTCGTCTACTTACTCTCGTTGGCCGGCGGGTTCGCGGCAAGGGCTGGGTCAGCAAAGACCGGCCACGTGAAGAGGGCGCTGCCGATGATGGACTGCGTCTTCGTGTTGACGATCGACACGTTCTAGAGGTAGTAATATGCCAGTGAGCGTTTGCGGGTTTACGGCTCCATAGCCACATGCGCGTACCGCGGGTCCAATGTGGCGGACGCGGAGGTTGATGGTCATCGGAACGACGCTGCCAGCGGGGAACGTCTGAACGAGGTCGAGGTTGTCATCGAGCTGTGGAGATCGTGTCAACATATTGAGTATGCGCCGCCTGCAGTCGCGATCGCGACCGACCTGAAGTCCGCGGCAGAAGAAGAGGCTGCAGTCCTCCTGAAGGAATCATGAGCGCTTGAATATAATCTGACTTCTAGAGCACTCACAGTGGTATCTGCGCCAGCCTTCGCTACCGCGTTCTCAATGGGAGCAGTGACGTCTGGCCAAGCGAAGGTGAGGACTCGTATTGGCTCCTGCAGCAGCCACATACCGTTGGTAAGGACAGTGCTCGGGCCAGAACCGCAAACGCTAGTCAGAACCGGTCCAACCTACGAAAACGCCATGTAAGCGGGGAAACGCGCGAGAATCCCGAATATATGTCGTACACGACGAGGCGCCGGAGACGTGATGACGCCGTGGCCAAGAGCCGACTTGGCGAACAACGCGCAGGCGAGCAAGACGGTGACGGTGGACTTGAACATGTTGTATCGGAGTGATTGTCTGTAAGTCACCGTTTCCAGGATTCCTTTTATCTGCTGCTCTCAATGGTGGACGGCGTCCCGCGTCAGTATTTTGAGATCTCCGGCCGCCATGTGTAAAGTCACGTCCGCAGCAGGCGATGAGCGGGTGCAAAGAATGCGGGGAAAGTCTGGGGTATAACGGCTTCTGGAGTGCTAGTCGGAGGATTAAGAAGTTGGCCACTGCGTCGACAGTGCATAGACGAGACGTATGGGCTAGACCACCGAGTGACTTCAAAAGCGCATTGCGAAACTGGCGAATGTTTCTCTGTAGCTATACTCTTGCTCTGCGACGACGGGGAGAGACAGCCTGTATTGTTTGATGGCCGGAAGCATATCGGGCGGTCTCGGCTCGGCACTAATCGGATATATGCATCCGTTCTTGCTCGACTCCTTTCTCGCCGTTATTCTGGTCGACGCGCCCTGGTAGCCGGACGGCACGCACACTCAAACATAGTTGAAAATGGCTCCTAGAACGTGGCAGATACTGGGTGCTATGTCTGTGCTCCTAGACGAGATAGACCGGACGGGACTGGACGCAGCAAACTGGTAACTGCCAGCAGTCGGTTTTTTGTCGCCAAAGCTGCTCGCGACATGTGATGCGTTCCCGGGAAAGAGTCGCGTCTACCTGGGTCAACGGTTCTGCACGATGCACGTCGAGGTGCCAGCGAACCGCGACCACTTTGCCGGGTTGACCTGG
Source organism: Exidia glandulosa HHB12029 (assembly GCA_001632375.1). NCBI lineage: Eukaryota > Fungi > Basidiomycota > Agaricomycetes > Auriculariales > Exidiaceae > Exidia > Exidia glandulosa. Next base: position 85,708 of record KV425997.1, read on the forward strand.
ATCGCGCTGCCAGCTCTTAGTCAGGCGTAATCAGCTCGCGAACGGTCACTACGTGGTCGAACGGTCTACGTCACGAGACACGCTTGTCCTTGGCTGCATGCCGAGGCTCACTACTATACGAGGAGATGACGCATAGGCCTGGTCGGCACAGAACAGGGCGAAGGATCGTTCGCGGAACGAAGCGCGGAACGCGACGCGATCTTGGTCTTTGCTCTCCTCTCTCAGTCTCTGCTGTCAGCAAGAGACCTCCAGCTGCCACATGAATCCTACACGGGCATTGTCGCATACCAGAGATGTTTCAACCGCAAATACTGGGATAGATAGTCCGCGCAATGGCCGCTCTTTCGGAATCTCACTGGATTTCCTTGCTCATTCCAGTCATCTCACGATCACCGAGGTCTTTAGGAGTCTTGCCGCGCACCCGACGTTTTTGGCATGTGCCAGGGCGTGCAGGATGACGTAGGAACATGCATAGTCTCTGGTATAGTGTGCGGGATGCGTACCTCCGCGCCGCGATCTCCAAGAGCGGATATGTCTCGCGTGCACAGAAAGCATTTATAAACTCGCCCGATAGCGTTCATCTCCTTCAGTACAAGCACTTCATCACCGCTCTGCTTTACCGCCTCGACACTCATCCGCCACAATGTTTGCCTCGCTGTTCACTCTTGTCATCGCCGTCTCTGCCGCTGTCGCCGGCACATCGACTGAGGAGCTCGTAGCGCGCGCGACCACGACTCCAGACTGTACAACGAAGTTCGCTGGCATCTTGTCCACGAACGCGACCACCGGTCAGAAGTCGTTCACGCTCAACTCGGCCGGGCAAGTCGCATACCTCGGTACCGGCACGTCGCCGCTGGTGGTTCAATTCCAGCAGTGTACGAGCCTGCAGAAGACCAACCAGATCCCCAACACTTTGAACGGTAAAGTCCATCGCGTCGAAGTTTCCTTCATTAGCTGACATTGGCTAGGACGCTTGTTTGTTCCGTCGCAAGGCAAGTGCATCGGGACCACCAACAGTGGCAACGCAGCTGCGCCGTACTACACGACGCTCGTGAAGTGCGGCAACGGAGTTTCGCAGCGCTACCGCCTCTACAAGAACCAAAATAACGCCATCTTCTGGGTGAGTTGAATCATCCTTGCTCCTCATTCCTTCCTCACACCGCGACCTAGTACGGTCGTTCTACGGATGATGGTACATTCTTCCAGGGTGGGTGCGGCCAGCTCGGATATAAATCGAGCAACACTGGTACTCCTGTCATTACGCACACCGGCCAGCAAATCACCCTCGAGTGCAACAGCAAGTCAGGATTCCTCCTTTCCAACAAATCCGCTTGATTTCTGATCTATATAATAAACACTCTATGTGCTGTATTCTCGCTGTAATCAATAATGCATGTCTGTCAATAGATTTACCCCTCCTTTAATCACAAGCATGCTACGAGAAATCAAGCCTTGTACCTGCGGCCAAACCCAGCCTCACATTTCATAATGCAACCTTGAAGTCTGGCATTTCCGGAAAGTGAATTAAACCACCATGTTGGCGGCGTGTTGTAAGACGAACTGTATATGCGGAATGAAAGCAAAATATGCAAAGAATATGCCAGCGTAGAACAATGTGTTGATGTGTACGATGTCAACTTCAGCAGCTACCTAAGTACAACTCTACCAGAACTTGCCAAACACACTCGCCCGACCAGCGCCGCTCATGAGCAGGCCTACTCCTTCCTGAATCGCCACGCTGACAGGCCGCATCGGCGCCGAGTCAAAGACATGGGGACAAGGCATCGTCAGCGGCGGGTCGACGCGCAAACGCGGTTCGGGCAGCTCGCGCTCAATCTTTGAGGGCTCGCGAGGTCGTGAATCGTCCGCTGGGTCGGCGTAGTCGAACGCTTCTCGCGCTTGCCGAAGACGGGCGGCGGCGCCTTCGTACAATGCGATTTCTGCGTCTAGATGTTGCGTCGCGAGCCGCTCAAAGTCTTCGACCTTTTGGGCGTGGTACGTCTCGAACTCGGCCATGGTCGTGTTGAGCACTGTCTCGCAGCGGGCTGCTACGTCTTCGTCCGGCTGCGGGAGGGCGTGAGTACATGTGAGGATGACGGGCAAGGGGAGTGGGACGTACATGTGACGATGAAGCGTCCTGGTATCGTGACAGGGCCGCGCGATGGGTCTCCATCACAGGCTGTAGCACGCGTCAATATCGTTGGAATGAACGGGAGGACTCTGCAACTGACGGCATAAAGGGCGTCTGGATGAGCCACATCTTTCAGCGACTCGTGAGCAGCAAGGGCCGCGTCTCGTGCCTGCGTGGTGTCAGCTGCCAGAAAATACGGCGCTAGAATGTGATACGTACGTTGCGCTCGTGCATGGAAGCAACATCATGCATAGCTTCTGCCATATGTTGCATGTTCTTCGTAAGACGAAGACATTCTAAACAAGGATTCAGCACCGGACAGCGGTAGAAGCATAAACTGACCTTCACAGTTCTCCCTCCAACACCATGCGCCATGGGTGTTCACTGCGCCTTTCTTGCCCACCACAGGATACAAGTCCTCTTCCTCTTCAAACTCCTCATCCGGTGTCGGACTTGCTTTCGCCACAGGCGTCGCGGTGACGAGGGATAGAAAAGAGTACGACATGAGACGCTGTGCGACGCTCATCTCGGCTCGCGCGGTGCGGAACTTGCCAAACGACGAGCGCAAATGCTGCACGCTCTTCTTGACCGCGTGCGTGTGCGCGTCGAACCGCTCGATGGCCAGACGCGCCTCGTCCGCGTCGACGTTGAACGCCGGATGGAACACGCGCGCGTAGAACGACGGGCCGGCCGGAGGGAGGTTCATATGCTGCGGTACGAGCCGTCGCCATTCCTACAGAGGGGTAAGCGACACAATGCACACGCAGCTTGCGGACGCACCTGCTCACTTTCGCAGGACAGGAAGAACGTGACGACCTCGGCGTAGCGCGCGACCGGGTGACGCACGATCCGCCCGAGGTACCGCTCGAGATCACCCCGTCGCGCCTCGACGAACTCCTGGCTGAACCGGCCCGCGTACTGTTTCTCGGGCAGCGGAGGAAGTGCAATTCCCGGCAGCCGTCGCGAGAGGGCGGTGTGGAGGAACACGAAGTGCGAGAAGCGGCGGTGCACTGTGACCCGCGTTGGTGGGGCGGGCGGCGCGTGGTCGTCGTCGGCGCGTTCGGGGTAGAAGAGGGAGGTGACGTGGTAGATGGTGTAGGCGCCGGTCAGCGCGTTCGTCCGCTTCTCGGGCGTGTGCACAAGGACGCGGAACGGGGGCAGCTTCGACTTCCATGAAGGTCCTGCCTCGACGAAATGCCGTGTCGCTTCAAAAGCGGCACGTTCGCGCGCAATCGCATCGTCCTGCTCCTCCTCCTCTTCACCGTTGTCGTCCTCATCAGGTTGGGCACGGGAATGGTCTCGCGAATGGGAGAATGCTTCTTGAGGGATTTCTTCGCTGCCGTTCAGGACCCAGTCCTCCGCGCCTGTCGTGACGAAGCTCGAGAAGCGATTCAAACTCTTGCCGCCGAGCAGGGATTGTCGAAAGTTCGGGAAGTGTATCCAATCGCCGGTAGCCTGAGGCATAAGGGGTGGAGGGGTGTTGCGCGGTGATGTTCGCGGTGTAACATCCTCGCTGTCCGTAATGGTACGCTGGCGTGAATGCGAGATTGTAGACGGCGAGGACTTGAACTCGGCGGTAAACTGTGGAAAGCTTCAGCGTGAGTGCGTGCGAACATGAAGTTTGGGAATGCGCAGATCCCTGCCAACCACCTGTCAAACGTGCAGGCACTTCACCAGCGACTGGAGAGATCTCGAGCACATCGCTCGTCTTGCATCGACGACGGCCAGTGCGAATCCAAGTTGAATCAATAGAAACTCACGATATAATAGGACTTGGGAACCAATCCAACCTCGCCAGCGCAATTGGCGAGGCTCCAGCCTTCCTGGAGCTCCTTTATTATCGTCAACTCGTCGCCGGCTGTCAAAGAGAGCTCCCTGAATTCAGGTTTGCCGTCGAAATCGTATAGGGCGCGTGCTGGACGGCCGTGTTCGCGCTCGAGCTCGGAATCCTCGTCATCGGACAGTGTCTGGTGAAACGACGCGCCGCGCTCGAGATGTTCAGTCCAGGCTGTGGATGCGTTGATTCCAGCGTCGAACTCGGAAGCCGGTCTGGACATGAAGCGCGACGATGTAGGAGATTTGCCAGCTGATCTAGGCAACGTTGCCATCGCTGCCGCCGGTGCGCGCCGTAGCGCACGGCGTCAAAAGATAGGAGGTAACGCGGAGTTACAATTGTCTTTGTTCGACTCTCAGAAAATCAGGGTCCAGGACTGGAAGCAGGCATTAACTGTCATTTGATTGCACAAGAGAAGTACGGAGAAGGCTCAGGTGATATGACGGGACCGACTTGAAGTCATCAGGCGATGTATGAGACGGTGAACTATCGCACCTGCTAACAATGAAGAACGGCCATACGTTAGTGAGTGCTCATTTCGGAACCTCGAAAAACCTGAGACACTGATATTTGACGACCTGAGGCTTCGCCATTCAGACCAGGTAACTTGCAGCCGTGAATGGACGATCCGTACTTCATCCGAATGTCTGTGCGTCCTCGACAAGCGTCGAACCAGCAGAGATGCTGTGCACCTGCAACTTCTATGGAGAGACGTGCTCCAGAACGTGGGAACATTGTGTGACGAGCCACGACCGAAGCTTGCCTATTCCTTCTCTCAGAGCGTCTCGGTCCCAGTTTGCTTCCTATACGTCTCTGTACCGCTCTTCGGGCCAAATACATCCTGAGTGTATGCGTCGAGTAGACTGTCAAGCGGACGAGAACGACTCCGGCTGCGCGACACCAATCCATCCTCATCTGACTCTTGAATTGCACTCATACTACACCTTCAATTTGCCTGCCGAACTCCTAATTACTTCGTCACTGACGCCGCTGAAGATTTATTTAGCGCTGCTGCTTAATGTTAGCAAGGCATTCATGTGCCTGATCGAAGCAGGGTTCATGTGAGCGAGCGTGCTGGTAAAGCGGCCTTCGGCTATCCGAGTCCGACCTGTAATTATAACAAACCTGTTCGTGCGTGCCGCACGCTCTGCTAATAGCTATACGATGTATGGTCTATAATATGCTGTACGGTGATTTTGCTAGAACTCATTGAGCGCGGGATCGACAAAGGTTCAAGTTGCTAGGCCCAGACAAGTCAAACAAGGTTACGAGCGAGCCGATGGCGGTGCGGGCGATTAGACTCAGCTGGGCGTCCGCGACGGCATATAAGATCCAGGCATCTCGCGAAGCTTTCCCCCCGCGCTCACCCCAACATGGTACGCACGTGTCTGAGACTCTATACTAAGCGCAAACACCTAACACGCCCCCAACAACAGGAATCTTCTACCACCGCGCCTCCTCCTCCCGCCATCATCGAGCCGCAGACTGCCAGTGTGACGAATCAACAGCCGGTCGCCCAACCCGCGATGAATGCAGGTCCTGGTGGGAGCCGTAATGCCAAGAACATCCCGTACAACGCGAGTGGCGAGCGCGAGTGGAGCTTCGGGCTCTTCGAGTGCTTTGAGGATCCGATGACTTGTGCGTTCGCTGTCTCTGAGGCAGCTGAGAGCTGAACCCTGCAGGTCTGTTCGCGTGGTTCCTCCCGTGCACGATATACGGCAAGAACAAGACGCGCTTGCAGGCTCTCGCTTCCGTACGCATCTCACTGTTCATGCGCTGCAGATGTGCTCACTAAGGTGTACGCGTCGTAGGGAGCGCCGCATCCGCAAGGTGGCGAGCTTGTCGGGGAGGACACGATCACATGTGCGTGTTGTTGTTGGACCAAGTCCTCCTCCTCACTCTCGCGACTCAACACTGCCATCCAGACGCAGCACTCAACTGCTGTTGCGGTCTCGGCTGGGTTGTCGGGGTACGTGCCGTGACCATCCTCGCGAGTCAGCGACGCGCCTTGAACTTCAGACTCGGACGTAGATGACGAACCGCGCCGAAACGCGTGCCCGCTACAAGATTGTCGGTGGCGCGGGAGACGACTGCTTCCTGTCCTGCTGCTGTGCTCCCTGTGCTCTGACGCAGCAGTCGCGTGAGATCGAGCTCGAGGAACAGTCGCTCGGACATCCGGGCGGCGGAATGAGCGGGTTCGCGAACAACGTCAACAACGCCGCGAAGGTATGCCTGAGGTCCATACCACATATCAGGGGGGAAGGTGCTGATTAGATCCTCAGCCCACTGCGTGATATGAAGATTTTGTGGTCTCGGGGTGCCCGTTTCCTGAAGTTTAAGGCGAACCCTCTGCGAACGTTCCTTGTCCGTCTTATGTCATCGTACCTTGGGCTCTGTGTGAAACCTGTTATTGAGGATCGCGGCGCTTGGGAGCCGTATATGGAAACCCGATAGGTCCGGCATTTATGTAATCCGGCTTCCACCCTGCGCTTGCCAAGGCTTCCTTCTCTGCGCCGCAGCGCGGCGTCATGTTCGCGTATAAAGTCTGCTGCAAGCCTTCCCGCACCCTGCCCCTTGCGTTACCCAGACCATGTACTCAGACACATCAGGCTTGACCGGCATCCGCGCAGTCATCGGTGCCAGCGTACGTTCATTCCTAAGCTCTCTGGTGGGCACCCAGAGTCATACTTCGCGCAGAGTATCCTGCTAGTAGCCAGTCTCGCTCTTGCCTGCTACATTCTGCGTCCTCTGAAACGGGACCGCACCCCTGTGGCGTGGTACGCAGTCTCGGTCGCGTCGATCTGTCTCGTCGGGCTTCACGCTGCCGGAATCGCCGCTGGCGCCGTTGCATGGCGAAAAGGACCAGGACCGACGCCTTATCCATGGCAGCAGTACCATCTGGACGGCTGGCTCGACCGCGGTGTCATACAGGCGCTGTTCAAGTCTATGATGGTCACGTCGGGACTCTACAACATCCTCGTCGTAGTGGCTTGTCGGGCCACGTTCTACCAGATCATTGCTGCGTCGCCTGTCTTTCGCCAACACAGTATGGCGAAGGGGCTTATGTTGTCCTTCGACATTCTCGTTGCTGTAGGCTCGCTCATTACATGGTTGATGAGTCTCGCTATGGGTTCTCCGTGCTGTGAAGGCTCTGAGTACGTGTATTTTCTCGCCTCCCGATTGTCTCGTCGCTAACATAGATATCCCCGCAGCCAAAGCGCGGCTGACATAGTGTATGCTCCCACATCGGCCGGGAAAGCGCGTTCTGACACTGGCTGTAGCATCGGGGGGATCTTTGACGAATTCTTCACGTTTGGCTTCCACTTCATCATCGCCTGTGGATTCATCAACGCCATGGCAGCCGCTTTCCTAGCTCGTAAATGGACGAGGTAACACAGTCTTAACATTCCCGTGAGTTTGTTGAGAGTATTGTCACGATGAATCATGCAGTGACGGGAAATTTGTAGATCGCCGAGGCCATGTTTTCTGCTGTCTGGCCCGCGCTCCTCCTCCAGACTCTGCTTCTCATCGCTCTAACCGTCGTCTACTTGGATGACAGCATCGAGAAGGACGTTATCGTCTTCTACGTCTCGATCCCATGGCGTGCGCAGCAGGTCGTGGTTCTAGGGTGCGTCTCGTTAGACAAGATCTCCCATGGCAAGCAACGGTAGTTACATCTCACAGCGTCCTGGCTTGGGTCGTTCGCTCCCGTTCGTTCGGCGCTGAAAATGGTGCCAGCACACCCCTGCAGGCACCACTGAGTACCAAGGAGTCCGCCTGATGCAGCAGATTCGAAGACTACCTTCGTCTGCGTCTGAGATGTATAATGTGTAGTATGACCGCAGGATTGTATTCCTCAAATGAACGTGAGATGAAGTAATGAGCTTGTGAGATTCTCGTGTAAGACCATGATCCTCTGTACTCGTTACCCTTCTGCGGCCCGTATGTATAATATGGTTCAGGAAGGGGACATTTAACATTTCCCGATGGCTTGAGACATAGATATCGGACTCGAGAATAGTTTCCTACCTCCGGAGACAGATTAAGTGGCACCCTGAGGATCATATAAGACCCTTTAGCTCAGTTTCTAATGAATTCCACTTACTCAAAACCGGTCTCTCGTCACGGCGAGCGCATCGGCGGCTCATTCCGATAGGGACGCGGGTTTGTCGGCCGTTGCCTCCGCGACGCATAGTTCAGAGGCGCAGGTGCATTCACACTCCAATTCAAGGCATTAAGGGCTGTAGCTTGAATCTCCTTTTCATTCTCGTGCACGAAGTAAAGGTCATCCTTCATAGAAAGAGTGAGTTCAGGGCGAGGGTCCTGAACGAGTTCTAGCAAAAGGCGGAGCGGCAGCAAACGGAGCCGGGTCCGCTCCTTGTCCGCTCCGCCCATGTCGCGCGCGTCCGCACCGTCTTGCTCGCGTCCCGCTGCCCTCGTTTCATTTTCTTCGCTCCCGTATTGCATTTGAGCACTGCGCGACGCGTGTCGCGCGTCAACCGTCAGCCGTCAAGCTCGCGAGCAATGCGCCGGTGTCGACGTCGGTTCGGTTCGGACAACTGGTGCGCACTGCCCGCAGCTCGCCTGTAGCGTGCCTTTCGAGCATTTGCTGACCAACCTCGTGCTCAGCGCGCTGCGAGAGCGGGCAGGTCGTCGCCGTTTGACGCGTGACGTCACCTCTGCACGTGATTCGCCGCCTTCGCTCGCCATTGCTCGCCGTCCCACGCGTCGTCCCCATCTCTTCCCGTCACACGTCGTCTTCGCGCCTTTGCTTCTTCCCGTATCCCGATATACCCGCCGTGCCCGTGCACTATCCCGGCAGCCTGCTGCGCTCTTCCTCGCCCGTCCCCACCGTGCTCGCGCCCGTTGCGCTATCCTGCCCGTGCAGAAGACCTACCCGTGCGCTGTCCTCCCTGCGGAGAAGAACTACCTGTGTAGTTGCGCCTGTGCGCCGTCCTCCCTGTGGAGAAGAACCACCTGGCGGCGCCGTCCTCCGCTGCGGAGAAGAGCACGTTGGTGCTGGTCCTGTTCCTCCGCTGTGGAAAAGAGTGCGATGGCACTGTGCGCGTTGGCCCTGCTTTCCTTTTTTCACGTTGGCGTTGTCCTCCGATTCTCTTTCTCCCCTCTTCTTTCCTTTCACTTCCCTTGTTTGTCCACTCCCATTCCTTTCCATTTCCTTTCCGCGTGCGCGGCCCTGGTGTTGGGGGGTCGGCTCGGGATCCGACGTGGGCCGCGCCCTGGTTTGGGTTGTCGGGATCCCGAGCCGCCGCACGCTCGAAGCCCCACCGCCCCCGTCCGGCCTCGGGTCCGACGGCCGCAGTGCCCGCGTCCCGCCCGCTCGCCTGTCACACGGCCAAGCGGCGGTCCAGCTGCAGCGGTGGGTCCTTCATCCCATTACGCTCGTCCAGTCATAACTTATAGGCTCGCGTGGTTTGCGTGAGAGTAGCCGATAGCTAGCCTATGGGCAAACATTGAGCTCCAGAGGATTCCAGACGAAATCAAAATAGTACACTGTTCGCTTCCATTACCCCCAACAATGCATGAGTGGGCAACTCGGTCAAGGAGGGGCGGCGGAGGCGATGGCCGACAAAGTGACGGACAAAATAATATAACCCGCGTCCCATCGGAATGAGCCCCGATACGCTCGCCGTGACGAGAGACCAATCTGAGTAAGTCAATTCACTAGAAATCAAACTGAAGGCTTCTCTGGGGTCGCTAAGGTGCCACATAAGGTGTCTCAAGACGTAGGAAATTGTTCTCAAGTCCAAATTCTCTGTCTCAAGCCATCCGGAATAAATGTACCATTTCTGAACCATATGTACCATGATCCTAGTGAAATTACACAAAGGGCAAGTCCGACTCCCGCAACTTGTCCTGCCTCTGCGCGCTGCTCGGACAGACGATCCTAACGCCGTCGATCTTTCGCACGCTGAAGCGCGTTTCACCGACGTAACAAGCGCTGGCGCTGTCCCGGGCCCATGCGCGCCTGTTGCGCAGCATCTCTCGCTGTCTTCAAGACTCGTGGTGCGCGCCGTGGGGTAGCGCTTCAAGTTCCCACCATGTACTCTGATTCCACGGGGCTCACAGGCATTCGCGTCGTGATAAGCATCAGCGTGCGTCGCTCTCGCGCCTTGGAGGCTGCCTGACACGCCCTTGTAGTCGATCCTGCTCGTCGCCAGTCTCGTGCTCGCGTTCTTCACCCTGCGCCCGCACAGACGACACCACCTGCGCTTCGCATGGTACTCCGTCTCGCTCGCGACGCTCTGTCTCATCGGGCAGCATGTCACTGCTCTCGTCGTAGCTGGCACCATCTGGCATCGCGGACCAGGCGAGCCGTACGCATGGGCACAGTACCACGTTTATACGTACCGCGAAATGGGACTTTACAAGCCGCTCGTCGTCTTTACGGGTCTTGGGAGCGCGCTTGTCGTCGTCGCTTGCCGTGCGGCGTTCTGGGAGATCACGGGCCAACATCCGGTGTTCAAGCGACATAATAACGGACGCTGGATTACTCTTGCGTTCGACTTGCTTGTTGGATTGTCGGGCTTCGCGATGTGGATGACCGCCGTCGTTGAGGGCCAGCCGTGCTGCGAGGGATCACTGTGCGTCTCATTGTTACCTTGGGACGCTAGTTCTGAATCTGAGCGCAGACAGAGTACCGCAGACCTCCTGTATGTCCCTTCAAGCTTGCCCTGAAGTGTTGACCTGGACCTGGACCGTCTATGCAGCATCGGGAGCGTATTCGACGAAGTGTTCAGCTACGGCTTTCCATACATCATCGTGCTTGGCTACGTAAACGCCTCCGTCAGCGCCTTCTTCGCCCGCAAATGGGCACGACAATACAACCTCGGCGTTCCCGTTCGTCCATCCATCCATCCATCCATCCTCCTTTCGTTTACACCCCGCTTCAGATAGCCAACGCGATGTTCGCCATCGTCTGGCCGATGCTACTCATACAAACGCTACTACTGATCGTTGCGACCGTGGTATACTTTGCGCCCATCGATAACGATCTCAGCGTTTATTGCGCCATGATACCTTGGCGCGTGCAGCAAATTGCCATTGTCTGGTGCGTTGCTCCGAGTCTCGTCACCCTCTCGTCTGACGATCCGTCCAGCGTCCTTGCTTGGGTAATACGTACCCGGCCGCTGAACGTAGATGGCACGCAGTCACCAGCTTCAAAGCAGCTGACGTCGCAGATCAACGTTTCATGAGGGGAGGACGCTTAGGCTACACTTGCTTACGACGTTCGAGAGTATGACTCCCTTGTAAAAGAGTCTTCTGCATATTCCTCAAGCTAGCCGTTGAGCAGCTTGAAGTTGTTTGCCAGCTTCCAACACTGCACACTGCTCGTGAACACTGTACATGTGCGCTCAGACCATCAACGAGCCAGCATCCAATGTATAATATCGTCGCTGGCGCGTCTTATATACACACGCCTCGTTGCCTATTGTGTCTTCGCATCGCCCGCGCCAGAGCCCATCGCGCGCCCGACAAGTTCATGCAGCCACGCGTCGAACCGGTCCTGGTCCATGGTGCCCGCCGCGTCGAAGAACGCAGTGTACGGCATCTCCGCACGCTCGCGAGCACGGCCGAGGAGAAGCTTGCCCCCGTTCGTCGAGTGCACGTACGAGACGGACACTTCGTATTTCGGTGGCGTCGAGGGGGTCGAGGGCAGAGTCTTTGAGGATAATGTGATGCGCTCCGTCTCGATCTGCGCATATTTCTGTGTTCAGAAAGGCCTGTATGTGGGAAAGATTGGACACGGGACGTACGCGGCGCTGGAGAGTCTTGCGCTTGCCTTCGAAGACGATGTTCTGTTCTATGAAGTAGGCGTAGAGTGTTTGTGCAGAGGACAAGATCATATACCTGTGTCGCGGTGTAAGGGTAAGTAACGCAACCAGCAACATACGTGGAAAGGTTGCAACGTACAAAACGACACCGGCCGTCACGACAGGCTTCGCCTTCTCAAACTCCATTTTCCAGCCATACAAGCCAGTCAACGCCGCGACGATGACCGCGCCCCATCCGAGCAGGAGTCGGACGTCCGTGTGCATATGTATCGTGTTGAACGCGCCAGGTTGCGCGAGGAACTGCGAGCGCCGGCGATTCAGCTCGAGCTCAGTGGCAACGACAAACGCACCCGTTTGACGGCGTCGTCGCACGCTATTTTCATCTCGTTCGCGCTGGCGTTGTTGACCTTGACGGCGTCGCGCCCGGCGTTGCCCTCGGGCGCGAGAATGAGCGGTATGGGCGCCGGTTTTGTCTGCTGCGAGAGCGCTGCCGACGACGACGACGGGGACAGGTGCGCGTCGTCTGCCGGGAGCGGCGAGGGGTCGCGGGCGTCGTTGCCGGTCTTCTTGCGTGCCATGGGAGAAAGGGGACTTGTGGTCTGGTGGAAGAACGCGGGCAAGACGCGACACGATTGCACCGACGTGTTCCGCGGCTAAGTCCGACCGCTATCTACAAATGGAGTACAAAGGTGTATTATATCCTAAGGAGTTCTCGTGGCAGTCTCCGAGACAAAAAGATAGTCAAAGGGTAAAGCATAATATGTAAAAGCAAAACTTCCTGGCCGGGAGTCGAACCCGGGTTACGCGCGGTCGGAGCTCGAAATTCGAACTGAATGACAGGCGCGTGTCTTAGCCGTTGGACCACCAAGAACATGACTGCTGCTCATTTCAAACATATATAACGGCAGTAAAAAGCTTTCCCCAAAATTCAGACTGCTCATTGGGTACCATAACTTCCTCTTCTATTCATACCATGACCCCCGCGATCCAGGCAACGACCCCACTTGGTAAGCATACGAGAATCACATGGTCCAAGTCATGACGGGGGGTCTGGTATAAGACTTGCTGTAAAGTATGAGAGAGCGCGCGCATATGCGCATGTCACAGACAGGGAAAATTACTGCTGAGACTGGGAACTATACCCAGTCTCACAAAGCGCGAGGCTTCGACGTGTAGTATGTACCCTCCAGACCTAGGACATCAACCTATGCTCTCACATGTTCCTCTCGTCGCTGACAACGTCTTGAGCTACGAAACTGCTACCCACTGTCGTCGAGGATACGGTGCAAGGGATGCGGATTTGGTACCCTAGCCCCTATGAGTGATTAACTTGCATCCACTTACGTACAGTTACATGCTCACTTACTGCGAATCTCGGACTATTACTTATTTACTTACATTCTCGACTTGGAATAACTTACGCTACCGTAGAGGAGGAGATGGTCCACGGTATCGATTTCGTTGCATCGACCACACAACGGAGAGTCAATCGCTTGAGCCTGTGATGGTACTGGTTAAACGCTATATGACCGGTATGAAGCTGCGTGAGAAGTGCAGCGTCTGCGGTTTGAGGTGGTTGTACATCCTACGACGCGCGGCGCGCGCGGACGGTACTCCGCTTCTTGACTTTCTACCACCACCTTCTCGTCACAGGCTCGATCTTTCATCGAATTTCTACCGCAGTGCTAGCCCGTATGGGCAAGAAACACGAGTATCACGGTGTGCGAGTACCAGTGCTTGCGGAGAGCTATGAACGTGCGTCCTTCTGTGCAATTTTTTCGCGCCAGATCGCTGACGCTGAGGCCGTCTGTAGATATTCCTTCACCAGATGAACGTGTCACCCCATTCAGAACCGAGCACGACTACACCGTCGACGACGCGTTGCGGACCGCTGCATAGAGATCTTGATGTGTGCCCTAGCTGAACTGCACGCGCCTAAAGGATGCGTCGAGTGCATCATGGTCTGCTTTGCTATCATCTCTCTTGGCCCCAACACACTTTCGAACGCTCAGATCGTGCGCTACAACCACCACGACTTCTTGGACATCTGCATGCGCTTCTTGACCATTCCGCGGGCGGCAAAGCAGCACGACGCGGCAGACAACTTGATCCAAATCTGCACATGCCTGAACGATGACTCTCCGCTTATCGATGCTCTGCTGGAAACCTACTACAACGACGTGCCTGCACAGCGTCTGCAAGCGAAGAAATTGGCGCTAAAGGGATCGAAAGGCCGGCGGGGAAGAAGCAGAAGAACACGTCTGTGCGCGGCAGCGGCGACCTGGATACTATGTCCGACGAGCGCGAGCTTGAGTACGAGGAAGCCTACTTGCGCGGTGAGATAGGCAACTTTCTGGACATTTTGCACGAGTACCGCTCCCACGAGTTCGAGTGGGGCAATTCCTTGGACGACGTCTTGCGCAACGTCTCGGACTATGTCTCTGCGCCGCTGCAACCCTTCCACGACCGCCGCGACTTGCACAAATTCAAGGACACCGGAAAGCGACGCATGTGGCCGGCGCGGGCTGAGCACCTATTGCCGTTTGGTCCTCGAGACACAATAGCTGGCCTGGGATGGACGGCGCTCCGCTCGCTGTGTTGGCCATCGACCGGTATAGCAGCCGTCATCCCTGACGTCGTCAAGGGACCGACAGTCATCGCCGTCGTCGACTCTTGCCTCCCTGCCGCGTTCGTTGTGCTCGGCGCGACTGGAATAAGCGACCTGAAGAAACTTCTCGTGGACTCGCGATCGCCCGGGCGGAACGTTGTGTTGGATTCGATTTCTCTACTCGTCAGGACTTCGCACCTCTCGCTCCTCGGGGCGGCCATGTTGAGCATGTCGGTCCCGAACCTACGCCAGCTGAACGCGCGATCACTTGAGCAGACCGGAGGACTCACGGACATTCATCATGTGAGTAACGCATGGATCATAGCACTGGGTCTCTTTGTAGGACTCGACAATTACCCGGTCGCGGCAGACACCAGGCAGCGTTGCTTGCGCCACTTTACGCGGCTCTGCGTTGCGTTACATCACGCGCTCGGATTCGCTTCTGTCGAGCCCCCAGATCCCTCCCTCGAACCAGAGTGGCTGCTGCACCAGCGCCGCGGAGACGTGAAGCGGACTACGGAACTGATAAGGGATGCCGCCTTCGATCTTCTGTTATCCGACACTGGCATCCGGAATCTCGATATCGTATACGAGGTTCAAAGGCTCGCATCCGGATGGGCATCGACGACCAGATCTCTCGTCGGCGCCGCCTTTCTACTCTTCTACAAGCTGTCGGAGAGGCGTTGCTGGGCGGTGAGCGGCGGCACGTACTGCACGACGAGCAGGGCACTCAACCCGGATCGCTTCAAACGTTGCGCCGAATGCTGGCACGTCAGGTACTGCTCGCGCGAGTGCCAGAAGGCGGCCTGGCGAGAGGAGCATAAGAGAATCTGCGCCGTCGTCCGTCGCGTCAGTGATATCCTCCGGGTTCCCCGCGAACTCGACGCGAAGGAGTCGAGCGCCGTCCACGACTTGATGGAGGCTACCGCGGCAGAGAACTGGACTCCTGCCCTCATCGCCGACTTGGAGAAACTTGCTAGCCACTTTGAACCGATACTTGACTCTGTAGCGTAGACATCTCGGGAAGATCTGTATTATTTCGCATTGCTCGTATTCTAGCGCTACTTACTCTCGAAATTGTAGATAAATGAATTGATGACAGGAATAGCAGCTTTTGATACACTTGTACAACTATGAGGCTTGACACTTTCGGAATTCCGGTCTTTGCGTTCGTGCAAGTTTCAGTTGTGGTCGTGTGTAGATCTTGAGTAGACACCGGAAACAACCAGACGACTGGAACACCATGAATCTGTTTATAGAGAACTATAGTAGTTTACGAGCTGTGAGATATAACACAAGAGTCAGGAGGGTGAATTCGGACGTTGGGATGATGCAAATCGAGACTGCGATAGGAGTCTGAGAGGATACGGAACTAAGATGAAAAGTCTAGGTCTAGGTGCGACTCGGTGGCAGCGGAGGCAAAAGCCCAACTACGCTGATTGCCTACCCAACATCGGATGAAAGAACAGAGATGCCAGCGTTGCCACTGAGCCCGGAACTGTGGCGGCGGCGCTTAGCTATCAAGCGTAGTACAACGACTGCAACTGTGCCGTACCTCATGTACGACTCCGCACCATCCTTGTAGGACGACGGGGACGGCGACAGCATTGAGGGAGACGGCATGGTAGGTGAAGACATCGAGGACATGTTGAGGAGCTCGATTCCAAGTTGAGCCTCAGCGGAGGGGCGGGAGTTGGGGGTGTCCATAGCAAGCGACGACTGCTGTGAAGAGTCGGGGTGATGCCAGTGATACACAACCGCAAACGAGAACTGTCTTTATATCAGGACTTCGATTAGCACCTACAACTTGCCTACAATCCCGCTTGGCGCTCGGGAATTTGAAAATCCCGAAGGTGCTAATAGCAAGTGGAACGCTCGCCCTTCACATGACGAGAAGACGCTATCCGCAGACCTCAGATCTTGCGGGAAAGTAACGTTAACGGTGCATACGCCTTCTTCAGCACAGCAATTCTCTGTGCGCGGTCTATAGATGGCGGCGAAGAGCGGACTCGGGCCGGGTTCAGCGCTCCAGTGAATACAAGTATCGAGGAAGTGTGGCACAGGAACATGGCGTCAAGGAGAACCTATGTGATACGTAGTGTCCCAATGAGCTCGTGGTAGACTGAGTGTCACGTGAAGAGTGGTTGCTCCGGGTGAGCCCGACGTGACACAGCAAAGAATAGCCAAAAAGGGCCGGCGTCGGCTGACTCTATTTCATCTCAGCCGTCGAGACGAAATAGACTCTTGCAGCGGTGCTGCTGACGCGCAGACCAGTTTCGCTTTCTTGGCAGGTCGCGAGAGCACATTAAACGGGCTGCGCCAGGACAGCGATGCACCGTAAAGACGCCATTTCCGAACACAAGCAGTCGAGGACGGTCCACGCCTACAAGGAACCCGACACTGGCACTGCTCAGGCAGTGAAAGTAGAAGATGCAGCGCCCCAAGCATCCCGACGAGCCTCCTCCCCAGGAACCCAGATTGCGTTCGATAACCCTCGCACGCACTCGCAATTGGCCTACCAGGACGTGTTGCCAGAGAAGGGGACCCGTAGGTATGGTGCAGAGGTCACTACGTTGGAGGCAAGAGACGCAAGTGGCAGTAATTCAATCATGTGCGTTTTGATCGGAGCGAACACAAAGTCCACCCGCCGGGAAAGCACAAGTGTAAAGCGCAAGTAACCCGGTCGTGCGCTGCGAGCAGAGCATTGCCATTGATCGTCGAAGCTGCCCTACTGGCCAGCCAGCCAGGACAAAGGTGACGCTCGTATGCACCGCCCCGGAGCATGCACGGCACTGGCACACTCTAAAGCTTCGCGGTACGTGAACTATTCCTGCGCGCGCGCGGTGCAGAAGTTAGTATACGTAACAGCAAACGAGCGCACTGCTTCCTCGATTCCGTGGCATCCGGCGAAGAAGTACCGCACATTGAACCACACTCGAACTTGGGACTTGAAGCTTGAAGGCTTGAAGCTCGATTATTCTGAAACATCAGAACGGACGCAGGAAAACGTCATGTCGTGTTCGTCCTATCCGATACCGACCGTTACAAACCCGCTGCTATGGCGGGAGAACCTTGCCAGGGTTCATGATCCCATTCGGGTCGAAGAGGTCTTTTATCTTCTTCATCCACAACCTGCTCGCGTCGCCCTTGCTGTACTTGAGCGCGTCGACCTTCGCGGAGCCTATACCGTGCTCAGCAGAGACCGAGCCGCGGTATCCGGAGACCATCTCGAAGATGAAGGGTTCGAGCGCGTCGTTGATCTCGTCGGTGTAGGAATCCGCGACCACGTTTAGATGTAGGTTACCTGAGCACGTTAGTAACGGGAGATGGGGATTGGGAGAGGAGAGGAGCGTACCGTCGCCGACGTGGCCGTATCCAAGCACAAGACTGACCCCGCCGGGAGACTTGCCCAGTACGCCGCGCTCGCGCAACCGCTCGCGGACGGTATCGACGGCCTCCTTGAACTTGGGCACGGGGATGGAGATGTCGTATTTGTACGCCTTGCCTTCGCGGCCGATGCTCTCCGTGATACCCTCACGCAGGCGCCAGAGCGCGTTGAACTGCTCCTGGCTCTGGGCGAGTACACCGGTCGTCACGAGCTGCGCGTCCCCTTCGGCGCCTAGGAGCTCCTCGAGCAGCTCGCCGAGTTTCGCCTCGTCGTGCTCTTTATGCCCGCCGCTAGTCTCTAAGAGCACAAACGCCTGCGCGTCTGACACTTCGTCGGATGGGAGCGCAGGTTGTTGGCCGTGGCGCAGGACGAGATCGTAACATTGCCGGTCAAAGAACTCGAATGCGGAAAGAATCTCGCCGAGCCGTCGTCGGACTTGTCTGTACAGCGGGACGACGTTGTCGAAATGGGGGAGCGCGAGGAGCACGTTGTTGATGCTCGCGGACGCCGGTGGCGTGAGTATGGAGACGCCCGTGACGATGCCGAGCGTGCCCTCTGCGCCGATGAAGAGCTGCTTGAGGTCGTAGCCCGTGTTGTCCTTCCGCAGAGTCGAAAGCTGGTCGAGCACCGTCCCGTCCGGTAGGACAACCTCGAGCCCGAGTACGGAACCGTGCAGCGAGCCGTAGCGCAGTAGTCTGAGTCCACCGGCGTTCGTCGAGACGTTGCCCCCTATCTGGCAACTTGATGGAATCGTGAGCTAAACAGCTAGAGAAGGATGCGGGAACACGCACCTGCCTTTTGCACCCAGGTCGAGCGGCATAATGTACCCGTGCGGCTCGAGGTATGTACTCAGCGACTCGAGCACGCAGCCAGCGTCGGCGACAAGTATCCCTTCGGACATTCAGCGCCGAAAGCCATGTCTCCTAAAGGCGTACCGCTGTTCGGGTCAAAGCTCCGTACGTCCTTCATGGCGCCGAGATTGAGCACGACCTCCTGGCCTTCCGCGCCGACCGGTATACTGCCGCCGACAAGCCCCGTGTTCCCGCCCTGTGGCACGATCCCGATTCTGTGCTCGTTGCAGTATTTGACGATGCGCGCCACCTCGGCCGTCGAGCGCGGCTTGAGCACCGTATTCCCGCGCCCGCGGTACTTGCCCATCCAGTCGCTGTTGAACGAGTCGAGCTCGGCAGACGCGGTGGACACGGGCGACAATGTGGACAAGACGCTGGACGGCGAGAGGATGCTTGTAAAGTGCTCGACGTCGGAGGACGTGACGGCGCGCAGGTTCGCGTGGGCGTGTCCTATGTGCGCCCAGCGCTGCTGAAGAATGGGTCGCCGGAGCTGGCGCAGAGACCGGGCGAACATGGTCAGAGGCAAGAGAGGATGTCGGTCCGGGGCCGGCGACGCCTTAGTCAGCGGGGACGGATGTCCAACACCTCAGCACGTGAATCGACGTGTAATCACGCGTTCGTTGTGGTCCTTGAGTATGCTGAGCATTTCTGAGAGAAATTGCGGATCTAAAGGGCGATGCCGAACTCGCAGCTTGCCTCTTACCTGACCAGCTTCTTCCTGTCGACATCCTTCTCGCCATCTTTTCACGTCTATCGCACTTGGACCTCATAAGTACAACACACGTCTGCGGCAATGGACACGCAACTGTTTGGGTGCGCACTGCGCATCGCCGGTGTTCGTCCCGTGTTGCTGGAGGAGATCTTATAGTCTTCAAGTCACAGAGAGGAAGGCCGCTCCTCTCGATATTTATCTCTCCCGCTGCTTGGGCATACTACTGCTGTCAACAATTATCTCTCTGGCTGCATTGCGCATCTCGTATGCCAGTTTCCGTATCACACTCCCGTTCGCTGGTAGCGCTAAGGACGGCATTAATCTGCACCTCAATCTCGTCTCCAGTGCACCTTTTCTTGTGTTGTTCTCTATAGACTGCCGTTGCAGGTGGAGGCCGGTGAGTTTTGTTCATTCGATCGACTGAGGACGATAAAAGACGCCAGGCAGCACCGCATTGCAACCTCTGCCTGAGACGGCCATGTGATTTGTGTCTCTCTACATTGATTAATGCTATATTCCATGTCCCCCTCGGGAGGAAGAGAAGAATCTTGAACACTAAGATCACGTGCATCGGCCGGCGCCGGATCGCAAGTCCGCGTTCTCCCCTTTCCCTCTTGCCCTCCCATTTTTGAGCACGACATCAGGCATCACGACGCGCGCGAGATCATCTACGCGTTTGAACAGGTCTTTGGCGCGTCAGGCGCAGTCCTTCAATTTAGGCCTGTCTGGGACCCCATCATTCGTGTTCAGGTCAATGTATGAGCTGATCCAGGCACGCGTGGGAAACTGACGCATGCCAGTGGGATCTTCATCGGAGCCCGAAAGCGCGTTGCATTCTCGACTTCTTGCCTTTGCCACGCTTCGTACCGCTCCAGTATCACCTTGCTCGCGCGCGTCTACTCCGTCCGGGGCTTTGTCTCGCTCTGGTCACATCTCTGACGACAAGATCTCGAAGTAGCTGACTTGCGATCAAGCCACTGGCACTGTTCATGTTATCTTTTGTTCTTGTTCCATTCGCCTCCTGCGTTAGGTCGACATCTCCGCGTATCAGGGTTGCGAGGCGCCTCGGCTGGTCTATGCTCTGTTCTTGACGCCGCCTTGTCGTCATTATACACAGCAGCGCCGACGTTCTAGCGCTCTTACGGGAAGCGATCACTGACTCTATTCGCTATCTGGCAAGATCGTCGTCCCAGTTCCTCGAGTCCCGAACGAGCCAAGCGTCGTGGCCTGAATCTGTGGCTGGAGCTTTCGAGGAGACTCCCTTTGTGCCGTTTCTGGAAGCAGACTTCGGGCTTCTTTTTCGCGCTTGCACCGGGATGATCGACACGACGCCGAGGGACCGTTTCTTGCCGATCGCGAGATCTCTGCGCGTGGTGGTTTGGCCGGTGTTTCTGCGCAGAGCCAGGTGAACGGGATGCACTGCACTGATTCGCGGTTGCTCGCGTGTGCGGTGGACAGACTGACACGAGCAAGAAGCCACGCGGGGTCTGTGGGGGCCTCGACCGGGCGGGATTGCCTGAGTTCTCTTGTTCTTCGAGGGAGGCCGGGGACTAGCGTGGCCGATTGGGTTTTGTGGGTTGGCTGCGGGCCGAGGTAGGAATTGGAAGAGGTGGATCGGGAGAAGAA
This sequence comes from Exidia glandulosa HHB12029, assembly GCA_001632375.1. Classification (NCBI taxonomy): domain Eukaryota; kingdom Fungi; phylum Basidiomycota; class Agaricomycetes; order Auriculariales; family Exidiaceae; genus Exidia; species Exidia glandulosa. The sequence continues at coordinate 106,651 of KV425997.1, forward strand.
GGACGGGCTCGGGACGGGAGGGCCACGTGGGGCGGAGTGCGAAAAGGCTACTGGACAACTCTTCCCGTCTTGTTCCCCTCGCCGTCGCGCGCAACGTCCAACAAGCTCGCGAGACAGCCAGCTCGCCCAAGCCCATAATGCCCGGCCCGCTCGTCCAGTCGCCCTCGGAACCAGTCTCCCTCCTCAACCTCGACCTCGACATGCCTCTCAAGCAGCGCCCACGCTCGGCAGACATCGGCGGTCTCGCTCTCGCCATGCGCGGGGAGGGCTCGGGCACAGGCTGGGGCGGCTGGGACACCGCGCAGCTCGAGAACACGTCGTGCGTGCAACCTGCGACAACCACCGCCACTATCTTGACCGTCCCTCCAGCTTTGCAGAGATTCTCGGCGCCATGCACACAGAGACAAATCGCGTGCTGGACCTCCCTGTTAACTTGTAAGATTACTTCATACTTAAAGATTCATGACTGACAGCGCTCAGGCCGTGGTCAGTGCTTCCGACGGCAGAGCGGCACGCAGAGCTCGTCGCCGCACTCGACTCGTGGGACTTTGAGCCGCGCGCTCTGACCGACGACGAGGTGCTCTACTGCGCCGAGCTGCTCTTCGAGTCGCTTCTCCGCATCGAGGGCATGCAGACCGACGTCGGCGTCTCCATAAACCAGCTTCGGCCGTTCCTCCGCCAGCTCTCGTCCATATACCGTCCCGCGAACCAGTACCACAACTTCCGTCACGCGCTCGACGTCCTCCAGGCAACCTTCACCTTCCTCAGTCGCGCACGCATCCTCCCACGACTCTCCGTGCTCGAGCTGTACCCGAAGGACCGGTGCTGGAAACGCGATCGCGCACCGGGCATGCTCAACGAGACCCTGCGCAACGTCGACCTCTTCATACTCTACATCGTCTCCATCGGGCACGACGTCGGCCATCCGGGGCTGAGCAACATGTTTCTGAAAAACGCGGACACGCCCCTTGCGCAGGTGTACGCGGGCCAGTCGCCGCTCGAGCGCATGCATTGCTTCTTCCTCGCCCAGCTCATGCGTCGGCACGGCATGTCGCGTCTTCTGTCTGAGGATGGCGTGCACTCGTCCGACCTGCGACATCTGCTCGTTCAGACGCTGCTCGTCACCGACCTCCGTTTGCACTTTGACTGGATGGCGCGGTTCCGGCGGCTCGGCGACCCCGCGGTGTGCGCCGCGACGCCGGAGAAGGAGCGTCGCGTGTTGCTGTGCCAGGCGTTGCTCAAGAGCGCCGATATATCCAATCCCCTCAGACCGTATCCCTCCGCGCAGCATTGGAGCAACGTTCTGCACGAGGAGTGGACGAGCCAGGCGGGGCTCGAGGTGTATCTCGAGCAGCCTGTGAGTATGGCTGCGTCCGCCGGCGACGAGCGCAAGCAGGCGGACGTGCAGATTGCGTTCATTGATACCTTCGCGCAACCGCTCTTCACCGCCGTATCGGATGTCGTCCCGGGTACGTTGCGTTGTCATTTGGGGTACCTGGTGAAGCTGACTACGTCTTCAGAGATGAAAGAGTTTGCCCAGCAATGCGCCGAGAACCGGAAAACCTGGGTCTTGCGGTCGTCTGCCGCGCCGCCGACTTCACCCAACCCGTCCTCTCCCTCGACCTTGCCCCTTCCGCCGCGTATAGATACGGAAGTGGACACCTCTTCGTACGACGGATGGTTCCGCTCCGTTTTCCCCCTCTCCCTTCCGCCTTCGCTCCTGCAAACGGACTCGCGCGGCGACTTGATACCCACACCCGCCTCCGCATCCAAACGCTTCAGCATCGCCTGTGCACTCGACCTCGATCAGACGCCCAAGTTCCCCAATCCTGCAGCTTTTCGCGTGCAGCCCGCGTTGGGCCCGCGGCCGAGTGTGGTGAGCGACGGCGCGTGGAGCGAGCGTCCGCCGACACCGGCGTTCTCGTACGGTCGCAGCCCCGCGCACTCGCTTGCTAGTACCGACACGGCGAGCTCGGCGCTGCGGAGTCCCGGACAGAGCTCGCGCTCGAGTCTCGCGAGCGTCATACCCATGTCGATGTCGCCGCTTAACATCAACATGGACATGAACATGATGAAGGACCGGGACGACGAGCTCAGTCCGTCGTTGCGTCGGCCGAGCGGCGTGATGATCGTTCGGAGCGCGTTCAAGGCTGCGTGTCGGACGCCGAAGATTAATGTCGGGCAGTGGTTGCGGCCTGGACATCGATCATAGCGCTCTCTTTTTCTCTGGCTGGACGTTTATTCTCGTTCTTCTTGTCTGTCGTTCTGTGTCGTCGCTTTGCTCTCTGCTCCTGTCCCTGCCCCTGTCCTGTGTGTCTGTCTGTCGTGTCATCCACCATCGTCAAGCCTCGTAGCTCTACAAAGTGTATCAAAAGTTGTCTCCAATATCGATCTCGTTGCTACTGCTGCTGCTGTCATTAATAGACATGTTGCGAAAACGCAACGTGTGATGTCAGTCCTTGTGATCCACATTCGGAACCGGCCCACCATAGTCTCCTCGTCAAACTGCCTTGTCCGTAGCAACTGAGATCCTTTGCGCTCGTTTACGTCCCCACCGGGCTTTGATTAGACTTGTGAAAGTAACGGGAAAGCTGCCGCGGCAGCACGTCGCCACAGCGCCCGGTCATTCTCAACATATGAGAGCATATGATGGCTGTAAGGGTGTATGAGATTTATCGAGACATGGACAAGAACGCTGTTTTACACGCTTCTGGCAATTCTCTGATATCTGAGCGTACTACTACCTCTTACATTTGAGGATTACAACTGTACGGGGGTCTCATGATGCCCGGAGACGCCGAGAGGAAGCGTCCTAAGTCTTCATCTGCTCTGATCAGACTGATGCGCCCCGGGGACGCGCATCTCCGCGGCTTCCGCAATTTCAAATGTGGTCCCCTCGAGGCGGTGTAGTGGACACTCTCGAAGTTGTCGCAGATGCGCTTTCTGGCTCGGAGCCGTACGAGACTCCTGGGCGCGCCGTGGGCAGTGTCTTCGGCATGGACTGGATCAGCACAGGGTGGGCATCGACTCTTAGCGCTGAACCCTCCGTTGTTTCACTTCGCTGTTCATGATGGACGGATACTCACGTTGTTCGTCACCTTCGACTGTATTCTCGACATTTCTTACTGCAACGCCGTTTTGCCTCCAGTCGATGCTTTGATGAGGATGTTCCTATTCTTCTTTGTCTGCGAGATCTAACTATGCTCCAGCCTGAGCATACCACAGAATACGTCGAATCTAACCCATAAGGACCATATGACCTTTATCCCACCTGGGTCTGTAAATCCGCAGATCTTGCACAATTTCAGGGCGTACACCCCTGATCTTCTACGTTGCGGTCCTCCTCCTATCCCAGCTCTTCGAAGCATCCAAAGACGCGTATACCAGTGTCCCTCGCGACATCGTAAGATGATGCGCCTCAACCCTCTCAATCGCCGTCAGAGTCTTGCACCGCCGAAGTGGCATTCCCGAGGCACTTAGACTTGGACTTCTTGCCTGCAATGATCCTTCCGCCACAGCATCCTCCTACAGAGATCTATAAAGTCTTCTCAGTTTGTCTGTACTCACCTCATCTGTCTACTCACCTCGCACACGAATCTGAAGAACGAAGATGAGCAATCCCATTGCGACCGCTCCAAAGCTCGAGCTTCTTCCTACCACTAGTATTGGCACTGCCGACGCTGGCCCGGGACTAGACGCCCTCTCTGGAAGCAAAGACGCGCCCAGTGCCGAGTAAGAAGTTCCGCCTCTTCGTCCCAAGTCGATATGCTGATAATCCTTGCCGCGCACTCAGCCTCCCGACTGACAGCAGCACCCGTACACCCAGTCATACCAGCATCGGAGATGACGCAGAACAACAGACCCCATACAGTACTAATGCCGAGTACGCGCCTCCCTTCGACGGTTGTGCGGTTCTGATGCATTCCGATGTCATATAGCGCGAGCTCTAAGGTGGCGATCGATGACGATGACGCCGCTGCCGCGATTTATAAGAAGTCGAACGACGGAACCTCCGTGGGGGAGCAGTCGAGCGAGGACCAGGAAATGTAAGTTCCTCGCACCATGCGTATGACCCAAGACTTCATCCAACGAGACGAATTCAGAGACGACATCGACGCGGAGGATCCGCCCATTGCCCGCGGCCCTTACACCTCCCCACGCAGCCGTCGCGGAGGCGCGAGTCGTGGAAGTCACGGTAGCGGTTGCCGCTGCATTATCTCCTGAACGATGTCGTGTACTGAGATCTTTAGAGTTTGATTGTGTTCTCCTGTGTGTCTGCGTACAATGGACAGCAGTGTGTCGGGTTCGTGAGAAGGGATGTATGACGTTTCCGGGGATTTACGCCGCCTGGTGCGACAGAAAGGCTGGGTGTCCGTTCATTGCTGCAAGTCGGGAAACCAGTGACGGAGCGACAGCGGAACGATCGCTTGGCCTCACGTGGAGGCTCCGACCGTCGACGGTGGCAGGCAGTGGCAAGGGAGGGTCAAGTTGATGATCAACCAACGCCGGGTAATCGGCTCGCAGCCTGATGACCAGCGAGGTGTCGCAGTAGGTGGTGGCGGTACTTCAATATGTTAGTTCAGGCGCTGCGAGCCTGCGACAGACTTGAGATACTCAACTTCCGCGAAATTGAGAATGAGCAGTAGCAACCAAGTTCCAACGTGGGGTTAAGACAGAAGGGGGAATAGCTTGACCGGCTTAAATGGGACCTGGCAATGCAAACATGATCGGGAGTCAACCACGGTCGTCGAGATTTGGTCCTCGCCCGCCACATTTCGCCACCTCGAACATGAGGCCTGAGGTTTCGTACGTTATGGCAGACATGAGAGCACTCTGCGGCCATTACGTCTATCCCAGCGCCGGATGATCTCTTTGGGAAGTGTCGCCGACTAGGCACTCTCGACTTTCGATTTGGACCCGAAAGCTGTGCCCTGACGTTTTGGCGTCTGACGGCAAAGACCGAAGAACCGACCGCCGCTCTCCTTCCTACACTTCCGCAATGACTGCATGGACGACGGCATCCGATCCACCCTCGTACGACGGGGCGAGCAGCGCGTCGGTAGATACAGTCGCGGTTAGGCTGGCGACACGCGCACTCGGTGATGGTTCCTCCCAAGTCCTCATAACGCTCGATCCTCCTGTAGAGCCTCGAGGGGATGTCAAGGGGCAGCGCGCCGCCGTGGACATTGTATGTGTCATAGATACCAGCTCTAGCATGAGTGAACCCGCGACATTACCCGCCGAGCCAGGTTCGTACTAGTCTTCTGAGTAAGCTCTTGCATATCTAATGCTGCAACGCCAGGTACCCGTGCAGAAGTGACGGTAAGCCATGAACCAGCGCAAAGGCTCAGGATCTCATTGGCTGCAGGAGTTGTGCATACTCGACGTGGTCAAGCATGCCCTGCGAGTCATTATCAAGTCACTCAATGCGGATGACCGCATCGCGATCGTAACCTTCTCGTCTCGTGCATCGGTATGTTCTGAAGCTACCTACAGCAGCTTGACTGAAACTGAGCGTAGATTGCGGCTGACTTGACATACATGGATGACGCTGGCAAACGTAGCGTCAACAGCATCATGGAATCCCTTCGTCCCTCCGGATCTACCAATTTGTGGGATGGCCTCAAGACGGGGATGAACATACTGAATCCCTTGGCGCGGGCTGATCTCGAGGCCAGCGGAGCGCTCCCGCGCATGACCTCTCGCGGACAGCTCCCATCCTACAGCGAAGCTCAGGACCGCCTGCGCTTGGCATCCGTCTTTCTTCTCACAGATGGCGTCCCTAACGTCACTCCCCCGAGGGGTCACATTCCTATGTTGCAACGTTATCTGGCCGCCAATCCTCTGCTCAGCCTCAGCATCAACACGTTCGGCTTTGGTTACTCGCTGAACTCGCAGCTTCTGTATAACATCGCCGAAGTGGGAGGCGGTCATTACGGCTTCGTCCCAGACTTGGGTATGCTCGGAACGATCTTCGTTCATGCGCTTGCGAATACACTTGCGACATATGCGGTGCAATGTGCCGTAGAAGTCGAGTACGACTCTACTCAGCTTCACGTCTCCGCGCTCGGACAATCCGCGTTATCGGTGGAGACCGGTGTACGCGAGGAATCTCGAAGGGACGTAGTGCACGTGCCTGTCGGGGAATCCGGGTACGACGCTACTCAATCTCCGGAGACCGGTATACGACCAGAACCTCGACGGGACGTACTGCGCGTTCCTGTTGGGGAGTTGCAGTACGGACAGACGCGCGACTTCGTTATATTTGTTCGCTCGCAGGACGGTGAACCGGTCATGCAGGACGTTGAGCTGACAGTCACCGCGACATACCAGCCACTGTCTCGCGCCCGCGCCCACGGTCCCCTCACAAGCGTTTTCTCTCTGAACGCAACACATGGTCAGGCGCTAGAGACACCGGACACGGCTACGATCGTCAGTCAATCCCAGCGATTAGCATTTGCCTCCTCTGTTCTTGACTTTTTCCCGAGGGATATCACCTCTGACATCCATGCAACTTCGAGTGTTACATCCGCATCACCCCCAGCACCGAGGCCCGACTCTGCGCAGTATCTTGCATTCTACGCGATCGTCCAGCAGATGCTCGCTCATCAACATCCCGCCGCTGCGGATGCAGACGGCCAAGCGCGCATGGCGCTTCAACCCGCGCATTGGTCGCGCTGGGGGCGCCATTACCTTCCGTCCTTGGCGCGCTCCCATCTCAGACAGCGATGCGGCAACTTTCGGGATCCTGGTCAGCTCGTGTATGGGATGGCCTCGCCGCTCTTCATCCGCGAACGTGACCAGGCAGACACCGCGTTTGATAATCTGCCGCCGCCGCGGCCAGGCAACTACGATGACTGGCGCGGGAACGGCACTGTACCTCGGGGAGGCGTGAGATCTGCGGGGAGTTCGAGCTCGAGAACGCGGGTCACGACTATGTCCGTGTGGAACACTCGCGTTGGTCCGTGCTTCGCTGGCGAGTGCCTCATCCGTGTCGCCGGTCCTCCTTCTGCAATCCGCGTCGACCATTTACGGCGTGACGATCTAGTGTCGACGCCTGTTGGAGATAGGCGAGTCGTCGCCATAGTCAGGACGCGCGTGGAAACTCCCACCGAGATGTGCAGGATAGGGGATCATCTCTTTATCACGCCCTGGCACCCCATTTGCCTCGATGGTTCCTGGACGTTCCCCGCAGACGTCTCCTCGCCCAGCAACGCTCAATGCGCTGCAGTGTACTCGATTCTGCTTGAGCCTTCGTCAGACGCAGCTGCGGCTGCCGTTTGGGTGGGAGATGTGCTCTGCGTCACGCTCGGAAGCGGTGCAGTGGGAGACGTTCGCTCGCACGCGTTTCTCTCTGACTATTTGACTGTTGCTCGCAATCTCTCGACCTTTCCGGACTGGTTCACCGGAGATGGAGTCGTAGAATGCGGTGGGACGGCAAGAGGCTCTGACGGCAGTATCTGCGGCTTCATACCCGCAGGTCCGCCGGCCGTTCTGCCCTCCACCACGATCAGTATACTGGTATAAAGGAAAGGACACGTTCGATGATTTGTGTCTAGCCAGCGGATCTGTCTGTAATATCTCATTTCTTTCATCCATCTGTAATCTCTCAACGCCTGTTTTGCGCATAGTGTCGTCTCGTCATGTACCGTACCAATACACCGAGCTCTCTGATAGGTAATATGGCATCTCCTCTACAAACTACATGCACGTCTCGGCGGTAAAGTCAGCACTCTGCTTCTCCTGGTCATCGTGACCATCCTCCGCTAGGGTACTGTAAATATGTGAAATGAGCCGGAGATAGTATACCCCATAGCATCACTCACATGTCTGCGTCTTCTGGAGCACGTGCGGAGTGCGTCCCGCGTAGATATCGATAATGACGGCATATCTCGACCATGTCGACCAGGTCAACTCCACGTTCAAGGCAATGCAGCGAAAAGTCGTCACGGGCCCTTTGGGTCGGCTTGGCAGTAATCTGTAGCGCCTTCACAACGTGCGCAATCTTCGGGCAGATAGCCTTGTGCGGCGAAACTGGATCCTTCCATCCGCGGAGCTGGCACTCCTTCGAGCAGTACGCGACACGCTCGCAGCGCGCGCACTTGCTGAACTTGCGCTCTGCGCTCGTGAACGTGTTCGGGCATCCAGGGGCCCAGCAGAGGTAGCTGTGACTGAACGCGAAGATCGCCTCGTAGCCCTGCAAGCCCATGTCGATCCGACCGATCAAGAGGTTGCGCGAGCGGTCGAGGATCAACTGGTTCCACTTGGACCCCTGATGGCCTAAAGCGAAATGGAGACGGCCGCCCATAATGGAGAGAATTTCGACGCAGTAGTGGAAGTCGGTCGTTATGCCAGGTACCGGCCGTCGGATTTTGGCATACGCTTGTGGGAGGTAGCCAAGCGCGTGATTGCACATTTCGAGTATGTTGCCTTGGCCCATCTGCTCCTTGGCCTGACGGTTGAACCGGATAAGCTCGTCGTCGTCGCAGAGAGATATCAGAACGCGCAGGACGAGGCAGACATTTTTCATTTCGGTAATGATCTTGCAGCAGACGTTTCCTTCGGGGCTGCGACCGCTCCGCATACCGGGAGTCGTCAACATAGTCCAACTGATGAGCTGGATGTTCGCAATCCCTATGACGTCTCCGGAAAGCGTTGGCGATTCCAGAAACGGTCGGATGGTAGGTTCGCGAACGCAGTCCATGATGGAGCCGAGGAAGCCAGCAGAGAGCGGAAGCGGGGTCTTCTGTATGACGGCCCCAAGCGCCAGGATAGACTCGCGCGCGCCGTAGGGGATAAGGGAGTGTATACTCTCCGGCCAGGGGAGCACGACGCCTTTACGTGCCGCCTTTTCAGCGTGCGCGTCCGCCTTGTAGAGATTACCCGCCTCCATCGCTGGCTGAATGCCATTATGCACGAGACTGATAACAAGCAAGAAGGCGTCGCGGATATTTTCCTCGTCGCGCTTGATATTTTTCCCGTCCGCGTCGACCATGATCCCTGTAGGCATATCGTGCAGATCCCGCAAGAAGTCGTCAGAAAGGTCACAGTGGCATTCGAAGACCGAGGACGCCAAAGCGTCCATTTCCAACTCGGTGCGCGGGAAGAGAAGAAACCGAATGCAGCGGTCGTAAACGTCAGGGAAGTGATAACGTAGAACCGGGACGTTTCCCGGCCATCCGAGAGTGTAGTGCGCCAGGACAACGACGCAAGCTTGGAAGCACTGCGCACAGTACTTCGGCTTCGCGGGGTCTTCGAAACAGTCGACAAGAGTGGCTACTGCGCGGATAGGGTCGAGACCGCCATACGACAGCAATTTTTTCGACTTGGGCACGATAGCTGTTACGTTTGCGAAAGTTCAAGTCAATAGGCCATGCTGTGTCAAGTTCGGACATAGCACGCGCTTACCGGCGTCCAGGATGTCAACATGTACGGGACGTGATCGGCTGGTCATCGTAGAAACGGGTGCGGAAAGAACGGAACGCGGAGAAGAGGAACTTCAGGCTCCGAATGCTCTCTTCTCACCGATGTCTACGGCTAGGCACATCCAGGATGGCTTCCTCGGCCGTGCAAGCGCTCTATTCGCCGTGCATGGCGTGAGTGACTCCTAGGAGGTTGACACGGATGACGAAAACCCGCGCGGCACAACCGGATGCCTGTCGCTACGATCATGTCTCGCGGACCACGCGACATACCGTCCTACGCTCCGGGGAACTTAAAGGGCAGCGCCCAGCCTTCCTTTCTCATCATCCAGCAGTCCTCAACACTCCATCAATCTCCCGCCACTTCCAGCCAACTGCCAGCATGTCCCGCGCCGTTGCCCTCGTTGCTCTCACGCTCTCGGTTGTCGCCTCCGTCTCAGCGGGCGTGCTCATGCCCCGTGCAAACGACGGCGACACGTCCGACTGCCTCACGCGCTACGCCGGCACCCTCGCTGGCAGCGTCAACGGTACCTACAAGGCGTTCACCCTCTCGACGGCCAACCAAACCGCGTACACCGGCCGCGGCGAAAGCCCGCTGGTTGTACAGTTCCAGAAGTGCAACTCCCTTGAAAGCTTGGAGGGAGATAATGTTACCTCTGAGGCGTTAATTTTCGGTATGTTCACTTCTCCCTTGCTGTCGTCGTGGTCTAACTTACTCACTTAGGCCGCGTGTATATCCCACATCTCAAGAAGTGCATCTCCATCACGAACCAGTCCAAGACTGTTGGTCCCTACTACACGACAATCAGCTCTTGCAGCACGGGATATGCACAGCGGTTCCGTCTGAACCAGAATGAGCGCCCGGGTGCCATTGAATGGGTGAGTACCGACAATACTTTTTGAAAACAGAAGCTTATCATGTTCTACAGGTTGGTAACACGGACCCAGACAGCGGCGCACAGCAGGGAGGATGTGGACTGTTGGGCTACAAAGCTAACGCCCTTGGACTGCCAACCATCACGCACACGAACCAGCAGATTACTCTGGAGTGCAACAGCACCGCGCCGTTCTTCCTTGTGCCTGAGGTGAACTAAGCAAGTTGTAATATTCCATACCATCTATCGAGTGTACCATCTTTATGTTATCACCGTAATTGATCACAACGTAATTGAACATATAAACCATCTGAAGAATGTCGCGTACCCGCGTGCTGAAGCCCTCGCCAATCGCATTCTCCGTTATTCCGGCTATTTCGTACCATCATCATGACGATTAAGAGTAAAATACCTCGCAACCTGCACCGGAATGATGCTCATTTGCAAGTGTGGTGCATCTGTCTCGACGAACGTTTGGGTCAAAAAAGACTAATGTTTGCGGTTCCTGTCGCGCTCTGCCTAGCCAGGCGTCTGCGACGAACACTTACACAAATCTCGTTATGAAGGAGACTGGACCTTGCTGCGGGAGGCGAGACATGTGGTCGGAGCGGACACAGTGCGGAGGACTTCCGACTTGGCACGGACGCGGGCGATCTTTGCATGACACCTGACAGCGCCGTAATTCGTATAAAACCGTCCCTGGCCGGTTGCAGATGTCCCCTACAATTCCCCATCTGAGCCATGTTCAAACTTGTTGCGCTCTTCCTCGCCGTCGCCGCCACGGTAGTCGCGCAGGAACCAGACTGCCGAACCAAGTTCGCTGGAATCCTGGGCGCGCCAGTCTTCCACGGCGCGAACGCAACGGTCAAGGCGCTCACGCTCAATACGGTCGGGCAGATTGCGTATGTTGGCGATGGGAAGAGTCCGCTTGTGGTGCAGTTCCAGCAGTGTGCGAGCTTGAACGTTGGGTTGCCGACTGATACTGCCGTCTCCGGTCAGTCGACATCGAGGCCGATGAGCGGAGGATGCTGACGCGCACGCAGGTCGACTGTTCGTGCCGGAGAAAGGCAAGTGCATTGCGGTTGCGAACCAGGCGAAGGCGACGGGGCCGTATTACACCACCCTGCGCCCGTGCAGCACCGAGTACGCGCAGCGCTTCGGGCTGTTTTTTGCGCAGAACAACGCCATATTCTGGGTGCGCATTCTATTGTCGTAACTCGTGGCTCGTCGTTCGTGTTCTAATGCGCGTTTTGCTAGACTGGGGAGTCGGACGAAGAGGGGAGCATACTGCAGGGCGGCTGCGGCGTCTTGGGCTACGAGTGCGCTGCGGACGGAACGCCAGTGAACGTACACTCGAACAAGCAAATCACCCTCGTGTGCGATAGTTTCAAGCCGTTCTGGATCACGAACCAGGCGTTGTGAAAAGTGGGCGTCGTGCGGATGGACATCAGTACGGAATGGCAGTCGACGAGAATGGACGCTTTAGGTAGTAATTTAATACGGCTGCATGGTAGTCAGAAGTATTTAATGAAATTGGCAGTGTAATGACGACCCGTCGAAGTGAGATGGGGACGGTGTGGTGGCGCATAGGAGGGTTAGGGTCTCGGAAGCTTGGACTCGCAGCGTGTGCAGCACGCGGGGGACACGCGCTTCAAGCATTCCATGCGCTGCGTCATTTCTGCATGTCTTGAGAGAGGTGTGCATGAGTAGGGGCCCGGTTGCATATGAGTGGTCCTTTGGAAACGGTTGGTTGGGTGCAAGGACGGTCTCGGGATATCCCGACGGCCGCGATGATAACGAGACAACGCCCACCAAGGAGATACTGCGTAAGTAGATAAGATGAGCTACCGTAGCGATATATTGACTATTGAATGAGAGATAGTGGAAGGCTAGATAGCCATCAGCACTACGGCTCCGCGCTCACGTGAATTTCTAGCTCCTTGACCCCAGAGTCTTCATATTACTTCACAACCATGTAGCGAGCGTACGATAACCAGGCCCACCTAATTTTGTAGACCCTATTGTGGATCTATAAGCAGGAGATTTTCAGAAGTCGTCCGACTGGATGGCGGCGCGTTGGGAAGGCGACAAGCAAAGCCAAACACAACAGCTTCCCGCCCGATTCAACCCACCTCAGCGCCGGCCCTCGCAACCACCGGCGCGCCCGCTTTATGGCCATGTTCGCTGACGGCGAGCACCCCAATGGCGCCGCCGTCGTCGACGCTGCCGATGCCCAGGGCAGCGACATGCGTACTATGCTCCAAACTCTACTCGACGACAACGAGAAGCAGCTTTCGCTCGCGTCCAGCCTGGGTCAGAAGTTCCTGGCGCAGCGCATGGAGCTCGAGGAGCGCATCAACCAAATTATCGCGCACGAAGACGCCCACGGCGACGACGACCAGCATCAAGACGAGGCGCGCGAAAAGCTCCAGGGGCTCGCGGAGGCCGTTCACGGCTGGCAGGCTGAAAACGTTCAGCTCTTGTCTGGTTTCTCGTCTTCACAGGTGCGTATTCAGCTTGTTAATATGTGGCTGATATTTACTCGTTATCCAGCCCGTGGTCGACCCTACAGGGGCTCCCGGCGACAACGACCTGGACGCGGCCGTGAAGCGCGAGTCCATGTCGATTTCGTCTAGCGGCGACCTGCAGGCCACGGGGACGGGTTCTGCGGGCGCCACGACCACGCGCTCGGCCGCGCAGTCCTCGAGGCGGGCAAAGAACGCGCAACACCGCGCCAACGACGTCGGTGCGTGGTCTGACCCAAGTCTCCTTTAAGAACGTGGCTTCTGACTTGCCTCCCCACCCTCCACCACTTGCCTCATGCCACAACCACCCTTCGTTCTACTCGACGACCGGCCGCCGCTAGAATTCGCCTTCGAGATCGGCTCCGGCCTGCTGACCGAGGTTCGCCGGCTCCAAAGCCTCCTCGGCGAGCGCGACAAGGCCATCCAGGACCTCAAGGAGGAGAAGGACGACCTCGACAGGACTATCGACGGCCTCAGAGCCGCTCTTCGCACCCAGGAAGGCACCGCAGGTGAGTACGCCCAGATTGGTAAGCCTCATATTGAACTTCTGGCAGACAAATACAAGGAGGAGAACTGGAACCTCGAAGTGCAGCTCCAAGAACTGCGCGTTCAGTTTGGCGAGACGCAAGCTACCGCACAGCGGCTCGATGGCGAGCACAAGCGCGCCGTCAAGCAGCTCGCCGCCGCGCGCGACACGAGCGAGCAGCACAAGTCAGAGTCGGAGCGACTCGCCGCAACGCTGGACGAGTTCAAGGCGAAGCACGAGACGGACGTCGCGCAAATGCGCAAGACGCAGGCGAGCCTGCAGCGCGACAAGTCCGACCTGCAATCCGCACTCGACGCCCTCAAGTCCGACATCGTCAAGAAGAGTCGCGCGATACGCCGTTTCGGGTCGCCTATGACACCCGGTACGGACGACCGCGACCCGTACACACCGCAGCATCTCGACGACGACGAGGATCCGTTCGGCGGCGCCGCGAGCACACGCAGGCGCATCGAGGGTCTGACCCCTGCCGACCCGCACATGGACTTGCTCGGTGGCGAGCCCCTCAGCAGCCCGGAGCCCAGTCCCATCCGCGCCCCCAACCATCCTGCGAACGAGATCGAGGCGCTTCAGCAGGCTCTCGCGCATGCACAACGTCAAATTGCCACGCTCAAGGGCACCGTGCAGCGCGAGAAGCAGCGTCGCATGGAAGCCGTGCGTCAGAGCCGCTCGTTCGTCGAACCTACTGTCGGCGATGACGATGATGAAGAGGAGGACGACGATGATGTGCTCGAGGAAGGCGACAGCACCACGAGCGGCAAGGCTGGTCTCACTCCTCTGCGCTCTGCTCCGCGCAAGACCGCTCGCGGAGGCAAGGCCGTGCGCAAGACCAACTTCCAGCGCAAAGTCGCCGCCTCCGATTATCCTGCAACTGCCGGCGATGTTGAAGACGAAGACGAGGATATGGACCCCGCGTTCGCCAACGTACTTCAGGCACCCGGAGTCAAGGGTGGCTTCCTTCACGGCGCGAGCCCGCTTCGCAAGTCCAGTCGCGCGCCGGACGAGGACGAAGAAGATGAGGAAGAGGAGGACGAGGAGGCTGAGATGGAGCGGAAGATGAGCCGATTCCGTACCGCTCGTGCGCCCGACTCGCGCCCACAGAGCCTTGTCGGCGCACCAGGCGCTCTCGCCGCCGAGCTCGGCCTCTCGTCCGAGTCGCGTCCTCAGAGCCTCGTCGCGTCGGATGCGCTTGCTGCTGAACTTGGCATCTCTACCGACTCGCCCAATACCACTATTAACGGCGACAGCGAGGAGAGGGTCCGCGTCGTTGAGAAGATCGTCGAGGTTCCGGTGGAGAAGATTGTCGAGCGTATCGTCGAGATCCCTATCGAGAAGATCGTGGAGGTCGAGAAGCGCGTCGAGATGCCCGTCGAGGTTGAGAAGATTGTGGAGCGCATTGTCGAGGTGCCTGTGGAGAGGATCGTTGAGGTGCCCGTCGACAGAATTGTCGAGAAACGCGTCGAAGTGCCCGTCGAGGTCGAGCGCATCGTGGAGCGCATTGTCGAGGTGCCTGTCGACCACATCGTGGAGAAGATTGTGGAGGTGGAGAAACGCGTCGAGGTGCCCGTCGAGAAGCTCGTCACTGTCGAGAAGATTGTTTACCTTCCTGGTCCTGCACCGACGGACGAGGAGTCGAACAAGACCGACGCGAGCATCGCGTTCCCCGGCGCCTATTCACGCACTCCAGCAGCTCATCGTGCGCCGCCTCAACAGCCCGCGAGCGCTGCGCACCGTTCCATTACCAGTCCCATCCACCCTGTTGTCGTCGTGTCAGACGACGAGGACACCGAGGTGGACCGCGGCACTCACACGGAGACCGAGTACGAGGACGCTCGTGACACCGCAAGCCTCAGTGTCGCCACTCGTAGCCGCGAGGAGTTCTTCTCCGCCACGGACGGTGATGTGCAGCTCGAACGTGTGTCCAGTGACGACGAGGATCCGAGCGACGACGAGAGCATCAAGGCCAGCCGCATGCCACGCAGGTCTATCGGCGGCAGCACCGCAAGCCCGTATCGTCGCACATCTTCCCTTCGCGCGGATGTCGTCCAGCGGACGCTCGTGGAGGACGGTATCCAAGCCCAGGTGCCGAAACCCGAGGTCAAGGAGATGAGCATGCAGACGGAGGAGTGGACCCCGCCTCCCGTCGTTCCCGCCGGCTTCCAGCTTGTGCCAGTTCCGCCGGCCGCTCAGCCATTGCCCTCCCCAACAAGCGCGCAGCAGTTCCAGTACATCCCGCCTGCGAGCCCTTCCGGACGTCCGCAACGCGACTCGGGTACACGCGATCCACGCCCGTCAATCCAGTCTGCGCTCTTGCAAGCCGAAGAGCCGCGTACTCGCACGTCAACAGGTCTGACGGCGGGTACAACCAGCAGCGCGCCAGATCGCACGCGCCCGCCGACCATGATGCTCCCTCCTCCGCCGCGCATGCCTCCGCCCCCCGAGAAAGTCGCTGCGGCTGCCACGACGGGTTCTCTGCGCGGTGTCCCGAAGGCAGCCTCTATACGCGACGCTCCGCCTCCCAGACCAACCTCGCCTCCTCCTCCCCAGCTCATCCAGCGCGCGACGACGCCGACATTTGGTGCTATGCTTCAGCCGCCAGGTTCCGCACGCAAAGGAACTGCGCCGCCAAGCGGCATGGGTCCACCACAGAGCGTGCGTGGACGTCCGTCAGACAACTCCTTCCGCAGCGGGAGCACACATCTGCACGCTGGACATATGCAGTACGCCAGCGCGCCCGCAGGCCCGGGTATGGGCTCTGCAGGTCCCAGCGCAAGTGTGTACGGCTCGCCGCGTCATGGTCCGCGCTCGACGACCAGTCTTGTGTCGAGTGCACGCTCGAGCATGAGCCGGCGTTCGAGCGTTTCCAGCCACCACCGTCCAACACAACCAACCGTCCCGGCCGCCGATACCAGCGGTGCTGGTCCCACAACGGATCCCACCATCATCCACGCGATCACGCAGACGATGATTGGGGAATTCTTGTACAAGTACACGCGGCCGATTGTCAAGCGCGGTGGGGAGAAGCGCCATCGCAGGTTCTTCTGGGTCCATCCGTACACGCGTACATTGTATTGGAGTGCAGCGGATCCTGGCTCAGCGAATACCGCTGAGGCGAGCGCCAAGAGTGGTAAGAAATCTTGTTGCGCTGGGACGTTTTGTAATGCTGACGTTTGCTGCAGCCTACATTGAGGGCGTACGATCTGTTCTGGACCCCAACCCGTCTCCGCCTGGCTTGTACCCGTATAGCGTCGTTGTCTCGACACCGCAGCGCGAGATGAAGTTCACTGCGCCGACCAAGGAGCGCCATGACATATGGTTTAATGTACGTCTGGCTCGGCGTTCCTCTGCTCATACCGTCTAACTCGATTTCCAGGCTCTGAAGTACCTTCTTGCACGTCCCAACCCTGGTGCATTGCCTGGACCAGGCATAGGCGCGCCTGCTACCCATGCTCCCAGCTCTCCGAGCACCCCTCATCACATGCGAGTCATGGACGCGAACACTTTCGCCAGCCCGCAGAGCGCTCGTAGCGCGCGCAGCGCACATTCTGGGCAGAGCGATGGCTGGAACAACATCACGCCGAAGGGTTTCGCGCAGCGTTCTCAGACGTCGGTTGGCAAGCGCACCGGTACGCCTGCACTCGAGTATCTGCGTTGGGCCGAGCGCGCCACAAGCCCGACGCCAGAGCCGTACGAGTACATTCACGGTCCTGGTAACGGCGAGGACCTTGACTTCGAGATCAACGACTCGGGCGACATGGATGATGCGTACGAAGGCCTCGACAACGTGCGCGCGTGCTGTGACGGTATGCATGACCTCGGCACCCTGTCCAAAGCAGGCGGCAAGCATCATCACCACCACCATCATCACCATCACGCGCAGGCGACCAGCGGCGGTGGGCAAGATTTACCTCCCTCGACGTCGCGTCCGGTCTCGCCGACGGCCTGGAGTATGCGCTCGCGTGGTAGCCAGCACTCCCAAGGTGAAGGTAGCAATCTCTTCCCGTGGGGAGGTCGAGACCAGGATGGAAAGCGGTCGTGGTTCGGGTCGAAACGTTCGGCCAAGTCGTCCGGCGTGACCTCGTAGTTGCGGATGGCTGGGGATGGTTGTGTTTTCACGTATATGCATTCTTGGAGTACACGCTCAGTCCCTCCCTCTATCTCACTTGCTCGCTCGCTCCCTTATCCTGCTTGCCTCGGTACGAGTCTGCTCCCTCTTTAGTCTCCCTGTGTTTTGGTTCTCTTTCTTAGGCTCTGGTTTTCTTTCTGCCTCCCAGAACACCGTAATGACTAGATGTTTATGACATTCTGTTGCAAATGGAAGGAGAGGGCGTTGGACGAGGGTGTCACGCGCCTTTATGTGGCTCGGAACAAGTACTCAAGATGACAGCTGTCTAGACGAAAGAACCTCGGCTCAGGAGAGCCGACAAAATGATTCGACCCAGGCTCGAACTGGGGACCTTCTGTGTGTTAGACAGATGCGATAACCAACTACGCCACCGAACCGATGGATGGAGAACCAGGAGTTACATCTAAGGACTTGTAGCCTTTCAGTACAGTAATCTGTATCGGCCAACTGTTCATCGCAGTAGCCTTGGAAACCATACTGTAGGTCTCATATCGCTTGCAGGCTGCTCATAACTAAGTCAAAGGCTCCCATGGGGGTTCCAATCGCATGCGAATCCTACAACAACATTGGAAACGTTCGCTCCTGACACTAGAGCGCAAAGATCGTTTTAGTTATCAGGCGTGAATAACAAATACGATAAATAATACAAGTGGATGCCACGATCCTAAGAGAACGTTGCATCGCAAACTGGAATTGTCGTCGGATTGCGGTACGCCATCACATCCCGACTCGCAGGAGCACATGTCCTCGTCCTCATTTCAGATGCTGCCAACGGTGGGGTTGAAATTGTACCACGTGCAGTCAGAGTGCGAAATGGCGGCGTTGCCATGTCCGGACTTGATGACCGTCTTGTCATCCCCGCGGAGGATCTGGAAGAAAGGCGTCTCGTCCGTCTCCGGGAAGGGGATCGATACGATTGAAATACCTGCGTCGACGCTGAACTCGCCGCTCTGCGAGCCGGCGTCGATGCGGATGATACCCGGCTCCTTGAGCATCGCGTAGGCAAAGATCTCGTCGGCTACAAATTCCTTGTTGCGCACGTCCGCACCGCCGGAGCATTGGATGTCCTTGGGGAACTTGCGGTACCAGTACACAATCGTTTCCTCCTGTTGACGGGGTGAGAATTGGTCATATCTCAGATTATGAACATACCTCGATGGCTGGTGGGGAGCACGATCCAGGAGCGGGAGCAGGAGCGGGATCCGAAGGAGCAGGCGCAGGCGCGGATGTCGGAGCGGGAGCAGGCTCTTCAGGCGCGGGAGCGCTTGTAGGGACTGGCTCAGGAGCAGCAGTCGGCGCAGGAATATCGGTGGACGGAGGTGCAGGCTCGGAAGACGGAGCAGGAGCAGACGGAGTCGATGTTGAAGCAGGTGCAGAGCTGCCGGGCGCAGTGCTGCAGTCGCAGTTCTCACCGCAGCGCTTCTTGCCGTTGCGACCACTACGGAGACTACGAGCTGCTCGAGTGGGAGCTACAACAGATGCGGCGCCGCACGACTTGAACCACTGAATATAGTACTTGGCAGGGATTTGCCACGCCGAATGGTCCGTGCCATTGACGTAGTGCGGCGCTTCGCTGCCAAGGTTCACGACCGGGTTCGGGTTGACGATGTCTACGCAGACGCGTAAGGGAGAGGGATCTAGCATGGTGGCTAACACTCACAGTGAGATTCGCCGTAGTCGTTCCATGTCACAATCTCAACGATGTCGGGCTTGACCTCTAGGATATCGTGAGTAGGCAACGAGCCAGCGTAATGAATGTCATACCATTGATCGCTTGCTCCCAGCGGTACCTCCAGAGGTAGTCCGAGTTCTCCACCCATGCTTCGCCGTTGATGTTCTTGAACTGCCATGGCGAGACAGCCATCATGTACGGACCGTCGCGCGAGGACAAAGCCTCCTTGTACGCAAGATCGGTTGCAGTTGTAAGGTCTAAAATCGTTCAGCAAAAATCTCAACTGTAGAGAAACGTGCAAAACGTACTCTCCGGCTTGTCCTCCGGCCACGACCACCAGTTGAGGAAGCCGTCAATGCTCGGGAAGGAGCTGACGAGCTCCTGCGCGAGGTTGGGGTCGCGGAAACGCGTCAAACCCGGAGCGATCGAGACGTCGATACCCTGGTCCTTGAGGCCGCTCTTGACGGCTGACCAGAAGTCGTCCCCGCGAGTCTCGCCCGTGGACTGGAACGACGAGATGAGTGGCTTTCCGTTCCACCTGTACGTCGCGGAGCTGTTCGCATGCGCCGCGACGAGGCTGACGATCTCGCTGGGTTGCCAGTTGTAACCGAACGCCGTGTCGATGGAGTAGAGGAATTGGAAGCCGAGCTGCTCGGCAATGGGGTAGGCCATGTTGATCTTGTCGACCTGTGAGCCAAAACGTTAGATGGGGTCGAAGTTACACAGGACCGAAGAAACGCGCCTCATAGTCCATGGAAGCGATGTTGAACACGAAAGCCTCAATACCAATGGCCATGGCTTCGTGGGAGTCGCGTCAGCGACGAGCGTGCTGCTGCTATGACGCGAGGGGAAAGCGCACCATCCTGGATGTCCTTGGTTATGTCGGCCTCCTGGTAGTCGTACAACTCCTGCGCCATGTAATGCGCGACACTGCAACAAGCGCTTCAGCCTCCACGCCGAGTCAATAATCATACGACAAAGTCAACGCACACAGACTGTGCCGCGACGAGGCGAGCGGCCGCCAACAAGGCGACGAAAGACGCGGTCAAAGGAATCATCGTCGAATAGAAAAGCGAGAGGAAGAAAGAAAATGGGAAGAAGAAGAGGGTGTTGGGGGACCAAGCACTGCGCGCGCTCGCCCTATTTAAGTATCTGGAATGGCACCGCACAGCCGCTCGATCGAGAATCATGCAAATACTGAGCTCGAGAATATTGGACCCGGATAATCACCATCCAGTGCACTGCCCTGTGTCCCGCATGCGTCGTGTCGCCAAAAGGGAACGCAAATCCAGAAGCCGCGATCTCGTTTCCATTTGCAAGAAGAATGCACCATGATCGGTTCCTTGACATTCTTCCGCTGTGGTCGGTGTGAGCGCTTCTGCCTCGGAGAGCGCGCAGGATACATTCGTCAGTGCAGAGCAGCTGCGCGATCTACCTAGCCAACGGCGCTGAGAACAGAGAACAAGTTTGCTCCAACGCGCAGTACATCAGGAAAACCCTCCTTGAGCGCTTGAGCGCAGAGTATCCACAGCTCGCCCAAGCCGCGCGGCGATCCCGCATCACCAGGACATCGCGGACGCGGGCGCGACAGTGATACCTATGTAGATCGCGCGCATGAAAACAGATAGCAGACCGCGAAGAAATTAAAGACCGAAAGGGGAGGGAAATGCTACATATTGCGCGACTGCGTGATCCCATATGAACCATCCGTGATCCAGTCCTTGTGAACCCTCCACCCGTCTTCTATTCGAGAGCAGTCGTGAGGCACCGCAATAGCGTACTAAGGATATAATCAAAAGGTAACCGGGAAGAAAAATGCGGATGATAGGGATGATGATATGGTTGGATGTTGCACGAAGGGGGTCAGCTTGTCCGTGAGAATCAGATGCGAATTTAGCACGAGCCGGGATTCCTCTGCAAGGAAGGAAGTCTTGAGTGGATGATAAATAAGAAGACATTGAAGGTGCGCACCATTTTGTTCAGTGGAACAGTGTAGCTCGTTTGGCTCCAGAAGCTCAAGTTCGGGTCTGCGAACACGGTTCAGCGACAGTAAGGATACGCCTTGCAGATCGACGTACTCATGTAGACATCAAGATGGTCCTCGATGTACTTGCTCGTCGGGTACTCCGGCGGGTCGCATCCAATCGCGCTGTCCGAGCTGCCCTTGCGCTGGTACACGCGCACGTAGTCGATGAGGAAGTAGCTCGGGAACGTCATCGCGGTCATGTCGACGGTCTGGAACGAGCTCGACACGCCCAAGTTCAAGATGATGAACATGGGCTCGGGCGCGACGAGACGCTGGCCGACGCCGACGCTCGCGTCTGGTCCTACGGACGTGCCGCGTACGGTGTGCGATTTCTCGCCGTCCGAGATCCAGGTGACGTAGCTCTGGCTCGGGTCGTCCGGGTCTGCAAAGTACTCGAACCCTGTGCACACGAA
The DNA here is from genome assembly GCA_001632375.1 of Exidia glandulosa HHB12029. Taxonomy (NCBI): domain Eukaryota; kingdom Fungi; phylum Basidiomycota; class Agaricomycetes; order Auriculariales; family Exidiaceae; genus Exidia; species Exidia glandulosa. Next base: position 128,254 of record KV425997.1, read on the forward strand.
GTTAGCAAAGGAGACGAAACGACGAGGGGGAGGCGTCGCGCACCGAACAGGCCGAAACCGCCGCCAAGCTCGCCGTCGGCCATGGTCGAATCAGAGACGTTGGTGATACAGGACACACTCTGCTGAAGCGCGGAACCATGGTACTGATTACGCTCCGTCTTCTCGGGAGAATGGATCTCTGTCCCGATGGGGTCGAAGTTGTACGTGTTGCTGAACGGCGCGAATTGCGCAGACTGCGAGACGCACTGATGCGCTAGGGGGCCGCGGCGCTTGCACTTCTGAGCCTCGATAATGTCGATCTCGGGAGAGCCGCGTCCGCGATAGCGTCCCTCCTTCTCGAGCCACGGGCCTGGGTGGTCTTCACCCTTGCATGTGCATGCAGACAACCGCTGGCCGGGCAGCCACGAGAGCTCGCGGTTGAAGTCTGGGCGACCGTACGGATCGGGGAGAGGGCCGAGCGCGGGGATGGGCTCGGTGTGTTCGGCGTTGGTCTGGCGAATGCGATGGATCAGTCAATGACGCAGGCCAAGACGAGTCGACATCGCGCGCGCACCTGATTGGGCATCACGCCGACATCGCACGAATCGTAAGCATAGGGCCATAGACCGTCCGTCGAGGCGCCGTAACCTGCACGGCCGAGGTTGCCCAGCAGCCAGGCGCCGGGCCAGTAACCCGCCGTCATGGGCGCACCAGGTAATTGCGCCGATACTAGGCGTAACAACAAGGTCAGTTTCGACTGCTGAACGCCAACAGACGCTGTTATACGCACTCTCGATGTATCCGCTGGAGAAGCAGAACTTGTTCCAGCCCGTGAGCATGCCGGACTTCATGGTCAGGTTGTGGTTGATGGTCGGGTCGCTGAGCTCGAGCTTGATGCGCAGCTTGCCGTCGCCGGTGGTGACCTGGCTCGGGTCGTACCACTCGAGATCCTTGGTCGCGCCGTACCAAATGTCCTGGGCCTCCCAGAACGGGTCGTCGCCCGGATAGAACGAGCGGTCGGGGACCTCGAACTCGTCGGAGAACACGAGCTCGTATTCGAAGCCGTCAAAGCCGGTCCGCGTCTTGGCGGTGTCCGGCGTTGCGGGGTCGATGAGTTTAGGAATCGTCGCGAGGACGGCGGCCTGGCCTGTGCCGTTGACGAAAATGTTTGAAGACTGTGAATGAGTAAGCATACGCTGTAGACGCGGAGAAGCGGTCGAACGGCCTCGACATGAGATCGAGGGCAAGCGATGAGATAGTCAAACCGTCACTGCAGCAAAATGTACAGCGGCGAGTCGCCGTCCAGCAAGTGCGGATGGCGGGCAGTGGGGATGCGCGCGCATCGAGACTCGGCTGCTCGACTTTCGACAACGACGAAGATAGTGTGTGTGGAGACAAGAACGAGGGAAGAATCTAAGCAGCGAGCAGAGCATCTGAGAGAACGGCAGATACGACCCGCAGCACGCAACGCAAACACTTCCGCATCGCGAGAATGCGGCTAACGTGCGAACATGCGCGACGTCGACGCTTAGACGATGCGTCGGCCATTGACGCCAAGCCATACAGAAAACATGGGCAAGGAGACGGGGCGTGTGTAGCGAAAGCATGACCGTTGCAAGCTGCCAAGACTCACCATAAGCTTCCTGATGCCTCCGTGCGAGATCCAGTCTGCAAGCGGATAGCCCATGAAGAGACCGACGATGGCGGCGACGAGGATGGCGATAGTGAGGACGTTCCCGCAGCCTCTTACTGACGGGCCGCTCTTGTACTTGTAACCTGGCGGGTCTGGCTCGTGCAGGGCGTCGTCGGGGTCCCTGCCAAAGTTGGACTCTGCGGGGTCGTACGCGGTCCTGGAGGGAACGAAGCTGCCGCCCTGGGCCATTGTGGGGACGAAAGTGGAATGCATGTCTGCTGTCGACGGCGACATCGGATACTTGGAGTCGCCACCGCCGCTGAACGAGTAGACCGAGCTCGCGTGCGAGAACCGTCGAGAGGGCGGCGTCGAGTAGCCTGTGCCGCTGGAGGATGTGAGGAGGTGGGCGTGTTCTTCTAGACGAAGTCAGCGCGAGCTCGTTGCCAGCGCCAGGACCGACCTGTGTCTCTAGAAAATTGTCTGCGCTGGCCTGGGAAGCCCTGTCTCGGGGCCGCGTGGGACGCCATTTAGACGGTCGTTAGATATTGGAGTCAAAGAGCGGTGGAGGGCGGGCGGGGCGGGCGAGATGGTGGTGGGCGGGAGGCAACGTCAACTGGATGCCAAGACCACTCGGCTCACGCCAATTCACACAGCCCCCTTCGTCGCCGTCTGACCCGTCCGCCAAGTCCCTCTGCTCGTCGTCCAGCGCGCTCTCCGTCATGGTACAGGAACAAGGAAGGGACGACGGGTGCGGTGCCAGATCCTGCTCAACAGTTTCTATATTTGCCTCATCCAAGACCACCCGCCGACATCTGTCCCCTGTCCATCACATCTTCCTCTCTCACTCCCGCTGTCATCTTCACCTCGACCGACCTCCTTGCTCGAAACCTCAACATGTAGAAAGCAGGAATTTTCGCTACTTCTACTATTGCTATTTACGGCCGACCCATGCCGTCCTTCGGCAGCACGGCCATATCCACCTACAAGTCCGTTACAGTATTCCTCCTCAGAGACCGCTCTAGGGTCCAGAGAAATCGGCTGGGTGGATCACCGGACCCTTCACATTCCCTGTAATTCACCTCTCACATCCAGATCCACGAACTCCGGGTCCGAGTCCCACCGCTCCCACCTCAAACAAGACGCTGCACTCGGGTACAGAGCTGAACGTTGCATGTATCAACCGTTCAGCTGCGACCGAACGCTCTGCATTGCTTGTTGCATGTTCACGCTCTTCCTTCCGGATCTCCGTATGCCCAACGTGTAGGACGTGCGACTCCAAAGAGGAGACGATTAGCCACTCTCCGTATCTATCAGAACGCCGGACCCGCGCTGGTAGGGCCGCACTCGCACATTAAATACAGCCGGAGAAATCACCGACACCGCGTATCTCTCTCCCTCTTCCTCTTTCCCTCTCACCTCCAATGCTCCCCGTCCTTGTAGCAGCAGCCACTGCGCTCGTCGCGTACCTTCTCACGCGGCACCTACAACGCACTACCGCGCCTCCCCCGCCCGGCCCACCGTGTCGTCCCCTGCTCGGACTCGACCCAAAGCTCATCCCGCCCTCGGCGCCGTGGAAGCGTTTCGCCGAATGGGGCACGAAGTACGGTGCGCAGTCCCCCTGTCCATCTGTCTAACCCCCATCTGACAGATCCATCTTCGTGCTTTGACACCACTCAGGCCCGGTGTCATCGTTCCATATCCTCGGCCAACGCTCCATCGTCATCAACAGTTTCGCAGCCGCCGGCGAGTTGCTGAATAAACGCGCGTCAGTGTATTCAGAGCGGCCGCTTCGCCAGATGCTCGATGTGGTTATGGACCGCGGGAGCGCGGTGTTTAATGTCACCGCGAGCGACGAGAGGCATAAAGTCTACCGACGGATTTTACATGGGACGCTGAACCAGAGGAGTGTCGCGTCGTTTCATCCTATGCTTGAGCAGGAGTCGAGGGCGTTTGTGAAGCGCTTGGCGAACGATGTGGGTCCGCAGAAGTTTGAGGAACATGTGCGGCAGTGAGTCTGAGCCTTTCATCTTGTTTCCTGCTGATTCAAGGGACAGTAATGTTATCTCTGTGATTATGCGCATTGCGTTTGGGTACTCGATGCAGGAGGGAGACACGTTCGTCGCTGGCATTCAAAACGCGGTGCGACTCAGCAGTCTTGGTGCGACCCCCGGACGCTGGCTCGTGGACTACCTACCCATACGTGAGGGCAATCTACCTATGCCTCTAATTTTGCTGACTGCCCTTCAGTACGCTTCGTTCCTTCTTGGTTCCCCGGAGCAGAGTTCAAACGCCTTGGCTGGGAATGGAAGAAGGTCATTGACGACCAGTTGTACAGACCGTTCCAGTGGACCAAAGATCGCGTCGTAAGCTCTCTCTCTCTCTCTCTGCCTAAAGGCTAGTCTAACGGAGTCTCTCAGGCGGAAGGAAAGGCCGAGCAGTCCTTCACCGCGACTCAGCTGCACGAGAACGCGCACCTTCCCGAACACTGGCTCGTCAAATGCGCAGCGGCCATATACATCGGCGGAGCAGACACGGTGCGCACTGCCTACCTATATCCTATAGCTCTCGCCGCTGAGGAGCTTGAGGAACGCACAGACCGCCTCTGCGATGATTTGCTTCTTCCTCGCCATGTCGCTGTATCCCGACGTGCAGCAGAAGGCGCAGGCGGAGGTCGACGCTATCACAGGCGGCGAACGTCTCCCGACTTGTAAAGATATTCCTCAGCTCAAGTATCTGCGCCGGGTGATGCAGGAGGTGCTCCGCTGGGGGACCGTTGTTCCACTAGGTGCGTTCTAGACCTATGCACAGGGAAGTTGCATAAGTGCTGACTCAAGCATGGCCCGTGAAAGCTATACCTCACGCCGCTTTACGCGACGACGAGTACAATGGATACAGGATCGAGAAGGGTGCTACTATATTCCCTAACTTATGGTACGTCTGGCTGCAGTCTCCGACCTTCCTGACGGTTCACCGAGTTCCTAGGGGAATGTTCCATGATCCCGAGGTGTACCCCTCACCCGATACATTCGACCCCGACCGCTTCGCACCTGAGGCTGAGAATGCAGGCGTTTCGCCTCCGCCCGACCCGCTCGACTGGGCTTTCGGATTCGGAAAGGTGCGTTTCAGCTCGCAAGTCAAAGGCGAGACTGACAAGTACATTTCTCAGAGAATTTGTCCAGGTAAACCCTATCCAACCCTCAGGTGAAGGATCCTGCTAACCTGTGTCCCCGCAGGACTTCACTTTGCGCAAACGTCGCTCTTCCTGAATATGGCCTCCGTCCTTAGTGTATTCGACATCTCGAAGGAAAGAGATAGTACAGGAGCAGAGCTCGAACCGAACTTTGAGTTCACGACGGGTATTACGAGGTGCGTCATGATCAGGGTAAGCCTCGCGGGGTACTGACGCCGTTTGATTCGATATGCATAGTACGGCGACCGCGTTTGGATGCACAGTCAAGCCGAGGTCCCCAGAGTCTCTGTCGCTGATCGCTTGAGAATGTCGTTCGTTCGTTAGGCATACTGTATACAACCTTCGCACCGTTCAAGTTGTATACAGCGCTAATGAGGTTTACGGGTCTCAGTATGTAGCTGACACCGCGACGTTCCTCCCAGGATGTGCTATGAGTGTGGAAAGTGGGTTGGTAACTACTAAGGCAGGCCGACGCATCCTGAACAACTGATACCTGATACAAAGCAAACAAGAAACAAAACACGCAGACAGACTAGATCTAGATACGACAACGAAAGCAGATAGCAGAGCACAAATCAGATAGATCGTCCCGGGAGTGTCAGGCGGCAGCGACGACGGTACGCACGACCAACGGGCGTTCTTCCTCCTCTTCCCGCTCATGATCGTCAGGGTCTACGTCCATCTCCTCCTCTCCCTCTTCCTCCTCGTCTTCATCGTCATCGTCAATCTCGTCGGTTGGCACGTCTAACTCGTGATCGTCCTCGAGCGGCGCGAACCTGAAGAACCTGCGCCCTCCAGCGCCGTCCTCTGCCGCGCGCGAGAGACGGAGCTTGTCGTCTATAGCGCGCGCGAGCGAGAACGTCCCGTTTCCGTTTGTTTTGCCGTTCCCATTCCCGCGTCGAGCGTTCGTTCGTCGGGCTGCGGCTGGAGGTGGGGGTGGTGTAGGCGGTCGTCTCCGTCTTCGATCCACGCGCTGACGCTCTTCGACTTCTTCTTCGCTATCCGTCTCGCCGTCCGAGCTCCACGTCGCGTTCCGGCGTTTACGATGCGAGCGGTCGCGCGTCGTGAACGAGGACGGGCGCGTTTGTGTGCGTGACGTTGAGGGGTCGCTCCGGCGTTGGTGTGCGGCTTGGACGAAACCTGTAGCGTGTGAGGATTGGAGAGGGGAGAGGGAGGAGATACGATACCTTGGATGACTTCATCTGCGTCGGCGGGGACGTACGCCGCCTCCTCTGCGAGCGGGTCGCGCATGCGCACCGGCGTGGCGACGCTCGCGCGTGGGACGTGCTGCATGGGTACGGACGGCGCGAACGGGAGGTCGTGCAGATGCTTCTCGACTTGTATCCTACATAATGCGTCGTCAGTTTAAACGTTGCGAGAGTGGGTAAAGGCTCACCTAACGTCCTCGAGGTACTTGTCGCGCATATTTAAATCCTCCATATTGCTCCGCGGCACCTCGAGTCGATACCTCGGTCCGAACCATTCGAAAAACTCGTTGAAGGGCAAGTCGCGCTCGATTTCGTTCTGCTTGCCTAGCGCGCAGGCGGTCTCGTACGTCCAGGTGCGCGCGACGTTGCGGACTGTATAGCCGCCGCCGCCGAGGAGGACGAGCGGGACGTTGAGCTCGCGCACGAACTCGACGCACCGCGCGTGGCCTTCCATGGACAAGTTCAGACAGCCCAATCTGTCGCCCGCGAGCGAGTCGGCGCCGCATTGGAGCACGATGGCGCCTGGTTGGTACCACTGCACGATGCGGCCTATAACGGGCTCGAACACGCTCGCGAAGCTCTCGTCGCATACGCCGTCCATGAGCGGGACGTTCACTGCGTATCCTGTGCCCGTACCGCGTCCTCTGTCGCCCAGGGCGCCTGTACCGGGGAAGAAGTCGCCGAATTTGTGGAAGGAGACGGTGAGGACGCGGTCGGTGGAGTAGAAGGCTTCTTCGACGCCGTCGCCGTGGTGGCAGTCGATGTCGATGTAGACGACGCGCGGGGTGGTGCGCAGGAGCTCGAGGATGCAGAGGACGATGTCGTTCACGTAGCAGAAACCTGAGGCGGAGCGTTTCTTGGCGTGGTGCAGACCGCCGGACCAGTTGATGGCGATGTCTGAGCTGCCGTCTGCGAGGCGCTGGGCGGCGTCGAGCGAGCCGCCTGCGGAGATGGAGCAGAACTCGAAGAGACCGTCCCAGGGCGGGTTGTCGAGCTCGGGCGCGAGAACTGTAACGAGGGTTAAGCTTGTGCGCGGTGTGGGTAGAGTGGAGGATACGCACAGTCACGACCTGCGAGGAGCTCTGTGCAGGTTTCTGGAGTGACCTTTGTGAGAAAGTCGATGTACTCGTCCGTGTGGAATGCAGTCATTTGGAGCGCGGTTGCGCGTTTCGGGCGCTGCAAGGGGGTCAGCGCGGGCGAGGTAGACTAGGGCGTGTGTACTGACGAGGACGTGCATGTGGTCGAGCATGCCATAGGACGCTATGAGGTGGTGGGTCATCCGCATGCGAAACGGCTTCATGTATGCGTTCCACCCGTACGACATCGCTCCCAGGTCAGCTGCACAATACATCGTCAGCGCCGGCGCTTAAGTGGACGGGGAGCGTACGGTCGTAGAAGTAGGAGACTCGTCGTTTGGACGTCGACATGTTGGTTGCGGGAAGAGTTCCGGGTGGCGGACTCGGCGCGCGGGATCGGCTCAACTTGCACACAACCTCCTTCCTCTCCTCGTACTCCCACAGGGATATAGACGGCGTTCTCTCCCGAAGCCCGTCGGCCTGCCCTACTCTACTACACGACACCAGGCGTTCATAATACATATGCTCTCGACGCGTCGCACACCATACAACAGGACATGGGGTCAAGCTTCAAGCTTCAAGCCTCGTCCACGCGCCGCTTGTGTTCCGCGCTCGCCCTCTCACAAGACCCAGAGCTGTCTGCTTTGAATAGAACAACCTTCTCCAGCAGGCCCGCGCATATGAAGAACACTATTGTATTTAGATTGTTCGATGTCCTATTTTATATGACAAACGGCCCAACGCGGGCGTGCACAGGCTTCTTCATCCTACGCGAAGGATGAGTGTGCGCGTGTCGGAGAGCACGCACGGAATGGTCGTCCAACGCCTCGACGCCTGGCCATGCCCCGACCAGTTTGACGCCGCACTTGAGGTTGGACGTGTACGTGCGTAGGGACGGGGATACGGTGGGGCTTATGAACGGGATCCGGATGTCGAGAAGACTCGAGCCTGAGGACGCGCGTATCTGTGAGCTCAAGTGCGTTGCGTATAGATGTGAAAGTCTGGTCAACGACGGCGCGCGCAAAGAGCCAGATGACACGCACCGCGTATAGAGTCTAGACAATGTATAGACCTCGGATACTCGAGTCCAACATGGCCATAGGCGCAACGTCGAAACAGCCCGTAAATACAACGCTGTACGAACCGAGACGGCACAGCTGCTCGTCGCTACCTGTTCGTCGTGTGAGCTTGGCGATCCGCGAAGAGAACGGGTCCATCGCAGATGTATCTTTTCGAGCGTGAGTGCTGTCCAGCTTCAGCTTGGTGTCCACGGGCTACGCGCCTGGTGGGCGTACGATCCATCCACCTTGGGTAACAGAGCTCAAGGGCGAGCATCTCCTCCAGGTTCAACGCCGTAGCTTCTTTCAAATCGTCATGTTAGCCGGGACGGCGCCGCCCTGCGCGTTCCCGTCGTCGCACCGCTCGCAGCGCACGCACTGAGCTGTGGGCGGTGGAAAGCCTCGGCGTTCGTGGGCGGGTCTGCACGTCGTCTCGAACTTGGTCCGCCACAGAGTCGTCGAACTTGGTCCGCCACAGAGTCGCACGCCTGAGCAAGCTCGCGAGGGGGAAAGGCAACGAACTTTCTCTTGCGTTGTAGTGCTCGCACGGGTGAGGGCAAGAGACAAGCGACGCTCTGTTCCGACATCAACAGGGCCCGACACTCGCTCTCACGCGCAGAGTACAAGAAAATACGGAATGTCATATGCATACCACATGCCAATAGTGTACAGTGACTACAGAGATGAAAGCACAGCACGAAGAGAAAGAAAAAGAGACGCTCAGACCTCCTGCGAGACGCCGTCCTTGCCCTTCTTGGACTTAGACGGCAGGAGCGCCGCTTCTATCTTGGGCACGACACCGCCCTGCGAGATCACGACGTCGCCAAGGAGCTTGTTCAGCCTAGAACGGACGGTCAGCGCGAGGTCCAAGGCGCGAGGGGGGAGAAAAGACGCACTCTTCATCGTTGCGGATGGCGAGCTGGAGATGGCGGGGTACGATACGCTGCTTCTTGTTGTCGCGCGCCGCGTTGCCTGCGAGCTCGAGGATCTCGGCAGCGAGGTACTCCAGGACGGCGGCGAGGTAGACGGGCGCTCCGGCGCCAACGCGCGTTGCATAGTTGCCCCTCTTAAGCAGACGGTGGATACGGCCGACGGGGAACTGGAGACCGGCCTTCGCGGAGCGAGACTGCGCCTTCGAGTCCGATGCGCCAGCTGCCTTTCCGGCCTTGCCAGATTTGCCGCCCTTGCCAGACTGCGAGCGCCGCGTTAGCATTGCGAGCGAGAAAAATGTACGCGTGGGCTCACCATGTCGAGTGTTGGTGGTTGTTGGAGGTGGTGTTGGTGTGGGTTGTGGGTGCTGGGATGCGTCGACGACGGCGGTCGAGTCTGGGAGCGGGGTGGGTGGTTCGGGGAGCACCGACGATCCAACGCGCCTCTTATATGACGTCGGTGATAGCCGCACTATCGCGACTTGTTGACTGATCACGTGCAGCCTCGCTCCCGGCAAGCCCCGGCAGGTTCAAAAGGCGCGCGCCAAACGTGGCACATCGCTCAACTCTCTTCCCGCCTTTGCCCACCACCGCGCCCGCGTCGCCGCACCCGCTCGCCCTCAACACACACTTACCAATGGCCCGTGCGTCTGCTCGTCGTCGTGCGCGTTGTGCTCGTCGACTGACTCGTTCACTCCAGCCAAATCCGAAGCCGCTTCCAACCCGCCCGCGTCCAAGAAGCCCGCGTCGACGGCTGGCAAGGCACCCGCCAAGTCCACCGCCGACAAGCCCAAGGCCGCGAAGAAGACCGCGAGCAAGAAGACCGCCGCGACCGGCGCTGACGGCGAGAAGAAGAAGCGCAAGAAGTCGCGCAAGGAGACGTACAGCTCTTACATCTACAAGGGTGCGTCCTCGTCACGTCTTGCGCGCCTGCTCTTGGTCCTGACGCCCGCGCGCCCTCCTCAGTGCTGAAGCAGGTGCACCCCGACACCGGTATCTCGAACAAGGCTATGGCCATCCTCAACTCGTTCGTCAACGACATCTTTGAGCGTATCGCCACCGAGGCGTCCAGTGCGTGCCTCGCGCCTACCTCTTCCTTGCTCGTTCGCTAACGCGCGTGTTCGTAGAGCTCGCGTCGTACTCGAAAAAGTCGACCATCTCGTCCCGCGAGATCCAGACCTCCGTCCGCCTCATCCTCCCCGGCGAGCTGTCCAAGCACGCTATCTCGGAAGGAACGAAGTCGTACGTCGTTCGCGCGTCTGCCACGCCTGCGCGCTCGTTGCTGACGCTGTTCGACAGGGTGACCAAGTTCAGCTCTTCGGGCCCGGCCAAGTAGACACGACAGCCGACTCGTTTCGTTTCGTCTATCCTCGTCATTCATGTCGTGTACTTGTACGCTGCTTTGTGTCTCGCTGTTCCTCGTCCTTGTTACATTGCTCGTTCTGCGCATATTTCATCGTCTTCCGTCTCGGATGACCAATGTCGTGTTGAAGTGCATACAGTCATTAACCATCCCTTGCAACAGACCCATTCCTTGCAACACCGATTTTGTACCTCTCCGGAACTTCGACTCTTTCAAAATTGTATGATTCTGTACCCCTGAAAAGTATCGGAGTGTCCTTGCGGGACGTCTGGGCGTCGTTGACTGGTGATGGCAACGAGAGTGAAGCAGTTTACGTGCTCCTCGCTTAGCGGTTGTGATACTGCCAGTGACTGTCTCACATGTTCCCCACTTGAATGTGTGAGACTCAAGCACGGAGATGCTCTCTATAATCCGGGAATTCTCAGAAGTGGCCTCCGTGTTGTTTCTGCAAGAGGTGTAACTGTTGACGGGAGCGCGAGTTAGGGTGTTGCAGGGGTAGGGGTAAACCCCAGGGGTTGTACCCCAGGGTATGGAGGGTAGGGGTAAGGGTTGGCCTCGTGATACCCCAGGGTAAGCGGAAGTAAACCTAATATTATTTCTGATGCTTCCCCCTCAGTATCCTGTATATCTATGAATGGATTAAAGTCACACAGGTGCATATACAAGCTCTGAGAGTCACTTCTCTCACTTTCACCTATGTAAGATGCTTGTGACTGAGTCAGACTGACTGCTGATCCGAGGGTAAACCCCTGGGGGTTGTACCCCAGGGTATCGGGGGTAGGGGTAAGGGTTGCTCTCAAAATACCCCAGGGTTACCCCTGAAACACCCTAGCGCGAGTTCAGCCCCAGTGAAAAGTCGCTCTATTCGGAGTCATCCGAGGCCAGTGTGGGTCGTTGCATTGATGTGGACTTTATCCGCACGTAGTCAGACCTATTCTCAGCTAATTTGACAAGCGGAAGCCTCAGATATGTTGATGAGCAACAGTCTCGCGGCGGAAAAACTCGAGAATTGCGCAAGTCGAGCGCACGGAGCTGGTGGACGGCATCAAATGACTGAGCCCAAGTCCACGCAAAGTCAAGGGGGCCGCCAGAAGAAAATAGCCTCCCGGGGTCGCCTGGCGCTGGGATGGGCCTTGAGGGGACCCACCCACCTACAATCCGTGTATTTACTTCCGAGTCCGCGGATTAGGCTCCATTTACATCCGTTCCGAAGGTATCCGCAATGCGACACAGCTGCATGAGCTCAGGTAATCGTAACCCATACATCTATACTAGCTACAACCACCACATCGGCAAGCTTGCGGCTAAATGACGGTCACGCAGTCGATATTCCTACCTCTCCCGGGTGTATAGTACCACGGTTAGGTTACACGCGGTTGCGTTAGATCCATGTTCTGATGATAACAGCGATCTGTCTACCGCATTCAGTTTTCCGTCGTACGAGCCAGTTCCACCCTCTTTCATCCCGTTGTGGTACCATATGTTACCTTGCGGATCAATGTGCCTCATTACAACATGGAAATCTCCATAGTAAATCACAGATGCTAGACGCCATGCTGTCAGACACTGCTGACCAATACAATCCCCAGGGATGTGTCCGCGGATCGGACACTCAAAACCTTCCGCTGGAAAAGAACAGATGACAGCTGACCATTTACGTAAGACCTAGAGAGATCGTTTACAAGCTTAAGTGCTAGGGCAATCTATTCTGTGACATACGTCGAGGCAGATTACAAGCGGGACTTCTCGCACACATGTGTAACATCGTGTTTGCACGTGACGTCAGACGATGACACATCCAACTTGCACGACGCGCACTCCTCGTCGACAATGCAAGCGACGTCATACTTTGGCGTACTGGGCCTTCAATCGGTCAACACAATGTCAAAGACCAAGACAGGATCAGCGCACCGCATATAAGCTTTCATGTCGTCAACACGGCCACCAGTGCGCGCACGGTCTGTGCTGATCGCACAGTCCGGTGACAGGCAGTCGACGATCTCGGAGCGGACCGGATAGAAGTGCTGACAGAGGAACAACTCGATGGAAGTGTGGCGGAAGCACATGGTGAGAGGGTTGAGACACCAGAACAGAGGTGAACCCTTTATATACAGTCGAATCTTTCATAATGCATAACATCCAAATGCATAAATCTATTACTGTATAGCTTTTGGGTGAGAACCAACTCGGGAGGCTGACTAAAGCTTCCGAAATGCATAACGTATAATGCATAGGGTCTAGAGGGGCATTATACACTTCAGAGACGGTTGGGAGATGAGGAATTTGTGGATGTATGACTACAAAGACACGTATCAGACCCTTTATTTCATACCCAGAGTCCATCAGGCTCAAGTATGCTCTACTAGAGTGTACATAGAGCTGAATACTACACCAGCAGGCCTCCAGTATGGCAGCGGTGATGACCGGAGTTATCTCCACTTAACACCAAGATAGAGCTGCCCACCGCAGCGCGTTGTTTGTCCGTCACAGGAATTGGACAGTGACTGGTCCTGGTTTCAAGATGGACACCACATTGAGAATAGGGCTGTTGGGTCCTCATCAGTACTTCAAGTTATGATATCACTCTTGTCCATTGAAGTTACATTGGTTTGCTGCCTTGTCGGGGGCGGAAGCGATGAAGGGCAGCATCTAGGGATCTCAGCGGGAGCTTATGTGTAAGCCTATGGTCTTAGGACACTCTACTATGCGTGTCCATAGGTGGCAATGATCACGCTGACCATCTCAGGTTCACACAAGCTTGCACTCTCGTGTTGCATAACTCTCATAGTGCATAGACTTTGCATGTCTCCCGTGCCTATGCATTATGAGAGATTCGACTGTAGTGTTCGCCATACGAGCCACAGGTTCTCCTTCCGCATGCCCAGGTGTGTCTCTTCCATGCGGGGATTCAAGGTTGAAGGGGCCCTTGGGCGGAGGTGTGGGTGGCAAGTACACATCGCCAGCGGGGCGGAACGCGGGGTGAAGAACGGGATGAAGAAGGGAAACAGGCGGTCGGATCACGTCCGAAAGTGCGATCTGTAGGAGTTCACCGCCAGGGTTGGCCAAATACACCGTCATTTGGGCGTAAAGGTGGGAACTCTGAGGTGACAACCCTTTCGGCAAGAGCGGTAGCCCGTGTGCCATAACACAGCGGACCAAATCAATCAGTAGCAGCTCCTTCGAACCTGTTCTGCAACGCCTCTGGCGACAAGAACCTCAAAACCTCATCAGCCGTGTCGAGGTCGAGGTTTCCCATGCCCTCCTGAACACTTCCCGCGTCGTTGGAGGCAGCGGCGGCGAAGTCCTCCGAGAAAAAGTCGTTAGTGAACAAGTCCGTCCAGTGAAATTCAGTGGGTGTGACTCTCACCTCAGGCGGGAATGTGTCCTGGACCGCGTGGATGTTGTACGCAAACACCTCACCCACCTGAGGCGAGTCGTTGGCCGGTAAGGTTGGCGGCGCGGTCGTCGGACGAGGGATGGGGAGACCTGGCGGGAACCGCTGCGGCACTTGCGCTGGGACCGGCATCGGCTCGCGCATGACGTGGTCGACATTGATTGGCACGGCTGTGTTGTGTCCAGGGGAGACAGCGCTGGCGAGGGTGGGCGGCAGCGTACAGGGCTTGTATGGTGGTAACGGCGACATTGCATGCTCGCGCCGAGCACGCTGCAGCTCAGCGCGCAAGTTGTTGCGCTCCCGCCACATCTCCTCGACTTGCACCGCAGCGTCCTGTCGGTTGCACATGTTGCGCTGCACGTCGGGCTTGCAGTGCAGCTGGTTGCTTCCTCCACGCTGGCTGCGGTGCGTGCCAAAGCGATCTGATACATAAGATATCAATACACGAAATGAGTGCAATGTTATCACTACACCTGTGTTCTCTCAACCGCCTTGAAAGCCGCTGCAACGACCTTGAGTGCGCGGCGGAGCGGGTAGAGTGACTGGTGCGCGCACCTGCTGGCCGACTGCCGATGACACCAGAGTGCGAAACTGGGTCATGAAGTTGTGGTGCATCAGCAGGATGTCGCCCAGCGCGGCATTGGGGTTGAAGACGCTCGAAGAACATGCGCCGGCGCCGCGGTGGTTGTCCTTGATGTTGACAAGACCGTTGCCGTGCACCGTCGAGATTGCGCGCGGGTTGAGCGCTTAAAACTCGTGGCATCGCGGCGGTGTGAGGTTGTGCAGTGTCTCACCTCGTCCGGCAAGGGCGTTGTCATGGGCAGAGGCCCGGGCAAGGCACGAGAACCACTCGGTGTTGGTGAAGGACTCGGGGCGGTTGGAGTACGACATGGCCACGACGACGAACAAGGAGCTGGACTGGGGAGTCTGGGGTGTTGCAGTGCAAGGGCGCAAGGCCCCACTCCTTGCGGGGGTCCGTCCTTTCATGCTCTGCGGCAGGTGGGGTGACGGTGAGAGACAGTGTGATACTGGCTTCGGCCGTTCACCCTGTCCCGATTTAGTGATATTCTCGATAATTGTGCAAGCCGCCGACATGCTGGATTTGGTCATTGCACCAAATTTCCGTGTTGTGTTTATACCGAGTAAATTGCAGAAGTCCAAAAACGCTTGTAGCTGTGCTACGTCCGCATACTCTTCCTCTGTAACATGTCAGGACGCGGCTATATACTCGCCAGACGCGACGCTCGACGAGACGTAGGATGAGAGCGAGACTTATAGGACGGTTGCTAGACCAGCTCGAAACTAAAGTACAAAGCGATACAAACACGAGCCTTATATACCCGACGGTTCCCGAGATGCTTCCGAGCTCGCGCGGCGTCGCAACCCCCGCGACGG
>KV425998.1:2743-65959 GCA_001632375.1 Exidia glandulosa HHB12029
TGAGTACGGTACGACCAGGGGCGCGAAAGGTAGGAGTGGAAAGAGTGGCACGGGCGTAAAGCGACAGGGTACGTACCCTTGCCAGTCTCGAAGTATAATATATGGAGGATGGAAGATGACGCACTTGAAGAGCTCGCAGGTGTCGTCCGGCGGCGGGAGGAAGAACGCGACGTTGTTACCGATCGGACGAGGGATGGTGAAGCACGAGTCCTTGCTGTCGCCGAGGATCTCGAAGCGCCCCATATTTCCGTCCTTGTTCAAGCAGATCTCCACGACGTCCTTGATACCAGTATCCGCCGCCGCGAGGTCGTCAGCTGCGGTAGTAGTCTCAGCCGCCGCGGACGTCGTCGCGTTCGCGGCGCCAGCGTCTACACAAGCGACGGTCAGCGAGCTGCCCTAATTCAGGCGAAGAAGGAAGACGTACTGTCAGCGCCGGCACCTGCGCGAGCGTTACCCTTGCCGCCATTCGAACCCTTCTTCTTGCTGAACGCGTTCGCAGCGGCGGCCTTACGTCCCGGTACACCGCAGGCTGGAACCACATGCCAGCGTCAGCGAGGGCTGGCGCGACGACGAAACGAACCTTGGCGGCGGCGTTGTTGGTCTTCGTCGGCGTCTTGGACGTCGTAGCAAGGTTCTTGGAGCCGGCGGTAGGGTTGATGGGCTTCTTTACCTGTGCAGCGTTGGTCTTGGGCGGCGGGCGGAAGGCGAAGGGGTTGAACGGGAAACGCTGGTTCGTGCTCTGGATGAGGGTGTTAGGTTAGTGACTGTTTGAGCGTGCGTTGCGAGGGAGAGAGCGCTGTGCGCTGTTTGCGGGGAAAGAAACAATGGGATGGCGCGACAGCTTGGACAACGACATGCGCTGCGTCGAGGGTCGCGGTGGCGCTGGCTACCAGGCCAGGAGCACGAACGGGAAGAGGGCGCGATGCGGAAAGCTGACAACGCTCTGTATGCAGCCGTGTGCAACAACCGCAAGCGCCGTAGCACCAGGCCTGTCGCCGCGACATTGGGTTGTACGAGCCTAGAAGCGCGAACATGGAGCGCAAAAGGACGCGCGAAACAATGGGCAAAGGACGGACGCAGACCAGAGCAGCGGGCGAGCGAAATTGCGCGCGCCTACTCGTCCACGCCGCCTCGTTGATCATCATCGTCTGCATCAACGGCGACGGCGAGCCGCATTACAGCGTACCCAGCGCGAGCACGAGATCGAACGGGCGAGCAACAAGAGGGAAGTTTCAGGCGGACGAGGGATGCGAACGGGGAAGGACGACGACGCAAACACGTAAAGCAGAAAGGACTCACCCTGGACTGAACGCCCATACCCGCTTTACTCGGCAACGCAGAAACACCGCTCGCACCGGCGACGACAGCGAGAGCAGCAACGGATGTTATGGTTCATGAACGAGCAGAACGGGGCACAAGATGCGGATTCTGCCGGTAGACGCCTTGTCCTTGAACCACGACCTCTGGACCGACCGGCATATCTAGGCCTAATGTCATCGGGGTCCTGCTTGGACTCTGCCGCGTTCTCCAGCCTCACAATTACAACAGCCACTGGCGCTGCGCCTTCTTCGTCTCTCGCAGAATTCTTCCTATCGTCTTCGCTCGCCGCACGTCACTTGTGTCCTGTCGATTGCGATCCGCACTTGTTTCGGAGCTGCCGCTCATAAACCTACTAGTACTGCAACAGGGAACGTCGTGCACATCAGGACCGAGAGTACATGGGATCCGGGAGTTCTGCCCGTTTGAGTTGTCATCTACCTACGCGAACTCAGTCATCGTACTTCTCTACATCCTCGTCTTCGATATCCCATCGCTTCCAGTCATCCGTCGCGTCCCACAGTGCGATTGTCTTGTCCGCGGACGCAGACGCGATCATGCGTCCGTCCGGCGAGAACGCAACACTATTGACACAGTCTTTGTGGTCCTTGAAAGCCGTCGGGATTGCGGCGCCCGTCTGCGCATCCCACAGGGCGATCTTACCGCCCACCGAGCCTGATACGAGACGCTTGCCGTCTGGTGACAGCACCATGCACGCTACCCAGCCATCCATCCGCAGAGATTCGCCGATGAGCGCTCCCGTCTTCGCATCCCAGATTCGGATTATGCCGTCGCAGGACGAGGAGAATATGTGCGTGTCGTCGGGGCCGAAGCATACGGCGGTGACCACATGCCTGTTTCCGGTCAGTGGCTCGCCGATGCACTCGCCGGATGCGACGTCCCAGATGCGAACGGTCTCGTCCCACGAACCGGAGACGAGGCGCGTCCCGTCCGCCGACAACGCGACACAACGGACCATATCTGTGTGCCCGACCATCTTGCACAACTGGACTCCCGTATTCGCATCCCAGACAGCGGGATGGTTATCGTCTCCGGTGGTGGCAATGCGCGTGCCGTCTCTCGAGTACGCAATGCAATACACAGCTTGGCCCTGGTGAGCTGCAATTGGTCCGAGGACGAGTTTGCCGCTGTCGGCATCCCAGACGCGGAACGTCCCGTCATACGAGCAGGATGCGATGCGCGACCCGTGAACGGCTACGCAGGACACGGTGTCGGAATGCCCTTTCAGCGGACCTATCACCGTCTCGCCCGTCTCGATGTCCCAAATGCGCAGTGTCGCGTCCACTGACGAGGAGACCAGGCGACGACCGTCCGGGAGGAAAGCGGCAGATGCGACTTCCCCGAAGTGACCTTGTAATGGGGATCCTGGCAGTTGAGTTACAATGTCCTAAGCATCGCAAACGCAGTCCCAGCTAGGAGGCACGTACGGGTGGAGGGAGTGGATAGTTTACGCATCCATTGCTCCGCCAGCTGCGGACTCGTGATTGCGACAAGGCGTATTGTCGGTCGGATCGTAGCGGGAGGATATCGCTTCTCCGGAGCTTCAAGAGCACGCAGCGCATTGCGCGCTGTAGCGACCGCGACCGTGAGATCCAGGGACTTGTCGTAATCCCTCTTCAAGATAACTGAAGCTAGCGAGAATCGCGCTGTGGAGCTTGAGTTTGGGTACTCAAGGCAAAGTCGGTGGACATTAGGTAAAGCTCCTAACGCCTTCCTGCCATGAAATTGAGGGCGGAGATTGCTAGTAATGAGGACAGACCTTGCGCAAGAGAGTTCCATACTCAAGTGTGGTCTTCATACGGCTGGCCAGGATTGGAGATACTATCCTGGTATTTGGGCTCCGAGACCAGCAGGCCTCGGCCATACTCCAAAGACTTGGATGAATGTCCTTCGGGCGCTCAAATGGGCGGTCTTTGCGTGTGGCAAGCGGTACAGTCATGTCGGGCACTCGATGATAAGGAGCGCGCAGTGTCCGAACCTATAAGGAAACTATCAGACGTGTTGAGTGCTGTAGTCACACTCCGCCGACCTCCAGGATAACGCAGCCGAAAGCCCACATATCTGCTTCTCGTGTGCGATGGGCGTGTGCTTCAAAGGACTCCGGGGCGAACCATCTATAGGTACCAAGGTGCGATGAAGTATTGCCGGCGCGTTCGGCCACGATGACCGTGAACCCAAAGTCGCCAAGCTGAGCGACCCCGCCCTTCACCAAGATGTTCGACTACATGGGTCAAATATCATGTGAAAGATTGAGGCAACACTTACAGACTTGATATCCCCGTGAGCTATTTCATGAACATGAACTGCAAGACATGAGTACAGGTTGATGTGGGAACATAATAGCCGTACGATACGCAAGTCCTTCTGCGACCTCCATGAGCTGTAACTACGTTCAGAGCAGATATGGGAACTGTTTGTATGCCCACATACCAGTTTCATCTCCAAACAATGTAGTCGTAGCAAATCGAAGTCGCAGTGAGTCACGGGCCCGTCAAGTTCGGCTTCATGACCTTCACGAGCCGACTTCACATATTGTAGAAGCGTACCGCTCTCGCACCATGGAGATACCGCACACGGCAGACCCTGGTGAAGGTAGACTCCTACGAGGGGCAGGATATAAGGATGTCTGTGGCGTTGCCACATATCGAGTTCGTGCTTGATTGCCTTGAACTCGGTGAAGACGTGCAAGCTGTACCGTGTACCACTAAGCTGACCTTCATAACCTTCTCCCATTCATTGGCCGGTATATTGCGGGTCACCTTGACGGCTACCTAGTGACCAATGAGTAATACGCACATCCTCGTGTAAGATACGCACCTCACCGGAGTGCCCGTTAACGTCGCGGGTCAATCGTCCCTTGTAGACGGCTCCATAGCCTCCAGACGCTACCATACGGTCTAAGTCAACTACTAAATCTGCCGTGAGATCTCGCATTGCAGCGAGAGAGGGAGCTATTGAAGAGTGCCAGGAGCAAGGTGAGGGTAGGAGGTCAAGGAGCGGGAATGTCTTTGCACTGCTGATGCAGCGCATTCCTGCCGGCAGTTCGCCAGTCTTACGACCTGACAGTTACCGTGGGTCAACAGCGCCTCTGTCCCATGCTCGATAAGTCATCTTCCCGCCATCCGTACAATCCACTAACTTCTGAATGTAACCAGCTCTAACTTTCCATATGACTCTCTGTGTTTCACTGAAGGCTCGTCAACGAGTATATACAGAGAGCCGATTACATATCTCTCCCGGACCAAAAGAGAGGAGCGTCATGTCGGTTCCGAGATGCACGTGAAAGCGCACCCGTGTGTTCTAACGCCACAGACACAGGTCGCAAACACTCCACCTCGCCATACCGGACACAGTCAAATCTGGACTCACACTGACTGTGTCCTGATGTGCGATTTTCGCTGTTCCTCCTCCTACCTCGAAGAGCGACTCCGTCGGCTTTAGCCACCTGAGATAGCACCCCAAAGTGAAGAAGAGTAGATCTACACGTTGCAATTCTCAGACAGTTCGACGTGTTCAGGCGAAGCGCCCAGGAGCTTGTGTAACACAAACAGCAACTTACTGCTGCCTGGCCTGGAACGGCGAACCACGCAGTGCAAAGGGTTACGCCCGCCAATGTAGTATTGCGCGCACGTATCCAGGTCGGACTTCTCGCCGGACCCGACGCTGGGTTCTGGCGGCGAGCCTCAGATTTTTTGGTTCCTATTTACCTGCATGAGCGCTGTGCAATGCGGAGACGCCGTGGGCATATTCGGGATGCGGCCGAAACAGCTTAACTTTGCAACTGTTTCACTGGAAGTTGTGCGTCTGATGGCTCTGAAAGGCTTAGACCAAGGCTCCGCGTTCGGCAGTGTCCTCGTGAACGTCCAGGACGGATAACTTTGCCGTCCAACTGGACGCAGTGAGACAGGCGGTAGGCAAATGCCAGTGTGCTGGTAGTACCCTACAGCAACACATCGCGGTGGAACGGAAATCGAGACAGGGATTGCACCGCTCGACATTCGGACCCGACATATCTATCATTGACACCGCCGCAAGTTACTCGCATTCTCCTTGTCAAATCCTCCTCGTCTATACAACATCGCTTTACGTTCAGTGGTGACGGACGACGGACAGCGGGCAGTGGCTGTAAGTCGAAATCGGTAAGATACGGCGATCAACAGGGTCGGTTTGCGAGCTGGTGCAGTTGGAATAACGCGGGGGAGATTGGGACGTCGGTAAAAGTCATCAGGAACGTGCGGCGGCAGCGGCGGCGAAAAGGAGTAGGGCGCGCGGTGCGTATGGAGATGGTGGGTGCAGGGGTTGAGAAGAAAGAAAGCATCGTAAGCGCGACGTCCGTTCGAGATGGTCCCCGAGCGCGGACGCGAACGCGTTCTGGCTGCAGGCCTCGCCATTGGGAGGAAGGGACCCGAGTCTCAGCAAGATTCATAAGCGGAAGGGGACGACGACAAAGAGAGGACCAAGGGTAAGCAGCGGTAAACGCGAAGGGCGGCGGGGACGCGCGCTGAATGAAGGCACAAGGAAGAAAGGAACCGAACGATGAAGAAGAGTACGCAAGTCGAGTTGAGCTGCAAGAGCCAGAACGCCACAGTATTTGGAAGATGGCAGTAAAGCAGCTCTCCTACAGACGGCACGAGCGTCAGCGAGTATTCGACAAGAAGAGCTTCACCACCCGCGCGCGTACTTTGCTATCGAAAGCACTTGGTGAACCTGTTTGCGCTCTTGCCCCCTTTGACCGTGTCTGTCGCGTCGTCACGTTGTCGTCTACAGCAGACGCGAGGAGAGCGCCAGTAAGCGGTCAAGAGGGGAGGGACGGCGGAGGCCACAACAGCGGCTTGACGTCAGCGATGGCGTCCAACTCGGCCGTCGGGACTATGATTGCGGGTTCTACATAAGTCAACGAGAGGCAGAAACGTGTACAAAATGCACGAGCGCTGGCCAGGACGAGAGCGCGAGGGATAGCAGGCCCGCAGACGTTGGAGCGCCAGAACCGTCCCAGCGGGCGAAACAGCGACGACTGAAACTGAAAGGCGCCGTACACACCTGGTCACCTGCGCAAAGGGAGCGCTGCTGGTGGGTACGTGCCCAAGTGAAGTCACGATACCTAGGCAGTTGTAGCGACGCGCGCGTCAGTCCCTCTCGCGCTCACTGCTTGTTGAACATACCTCGACATCACGTGGGATGTCGAAGTCGCGTTGGGCTCCTAGCTGCGTACCGGCGCCATGAGCTCGCCAGTCGCGCCATGTCTGCTGGCTACGGATGTGCACACTTTGCGTCGTCAGCGTCGAATCGAGCGACAGAGGTCAGACGAGACGTCCGGTCACGACCAGCGTGTTGTGTAGCCGCCCTTCGCGCCCTAGTCGTGGAACGGTACCAGCAGTCGAGCGCTTCACAGTCGTTGCAGACATTCTTGCAGGTGCACTGCACGAGTTGGCGCCGGTCGTGGGCATCTACTCCTTGACGCGGCGATTCGGTGGTCGTGGTACGGGACGAAGCAAGCTGGGCAAAGTCCGCCCGCAGCCTAGTTGTTGGCGCTCGCGAACTCGACCTCATCCGCCCCATGAGTCGAGCACGTGCAGCGGTTTATCTATTTACGGACCAGCCCCTGACGACCCCCGAGGGTCGTCAGGGGTCATTTGTCCCTCATGTCCGTGCGCACTCAAGAAAGAACTCGACATAAGCACACGTCTCTCCCTTAGGCTGTACTAGGTAGCGGGTAGTTACTCTTCGTTGAGGATACGTATTACTTGGTTGAGAGAAGCCCCTGACGACCCCCGAGGGTCGTCAGGGGCTGCGGCTATAAGCGTATATCTCCGCCGCCGGCGGCCGTTCCGTCTCCCTAACCGTCGCGTCGCCTGCAAACACCCGTGTAAGCGAAAGGAAGGAAGGACTGGCAGAGCATCAAGTGCGATGACGATGACGGTAGAGTATACAGAGAGCGTGCTGTTCAAGTTCGAGATGAGTTGAAGCGTGGGAGCCATGGCCAGTGGGCGCTGGATTGCGAAGCAGATCCTACAGTACGAGGGTCAGCAAATGATAGACGTGAATAGCTACTATCAGCGACGTGCAGCAGACCCATACTACACCTGGCGTACCTTCAAATCGTCGGGGTATCCGACGCGCAACACATTGAAGAGTAACTCGATGATGCGTTCGCCAGTGATACCCGTGTTCACATCGTTCACTACCCAGTCCACAGAGTTCGAGCGTTCAAGGGGTAAGCAAAGCCGGAAGGCGAATGGCCGAGGGAAAGCAACGTGACGGGGAAACGTCCCAACTCGTGCAGGGAAGGGACGCTAGTAGTAGCAATTATATTCGCCCTCTGCCGATGGCACGACCACGAGATCCCTTCGGACGCGAGATCGATTTGGAGCTGCAGTCCAAGTCGGTGTTGGTAGCGCCGAGCATTCAGTTGTAGACGTGGTAGAAGCGTGGATGAGTAGGCCGACGTCCGCGACGGCAGGCGTGCAAAAGCTCGACAACGTTGTTCACGGCTAGGATCGACAGCAGATGCCGGTGAGTGATTGCAAGTCCAGATGGTTCGGAAATTGGAACGATCAGGAGCGCGGCGAAGAGGAGGAGAATGGCGCGGTTAGAAGAGTCACGGTGGCGATAAGAATGACTGAAGAGGGAGAGGATAAATCCTCAGCGTCACAACATCTGGCACCAAATGAACAATGAACGCACTCGAAGATGTCGCAAGCATTGTCCGGCGGCGGGAGAAAGAACGCAACGTTTTTGCCAATCGGACGGGAGATGGTGAAGCACGAGAGTCCTGTGGGACCGTCAGCGCTCTCCTCCAAATGCAAAGGATCCCCAGACGCTCGAGGCTCGCGCACGCACCTTGGAGTCACCAAAGATTTCGAAGCACCCCGTCTTACCGTCCGCGTCCACAGCAGGTCCTTCCCCACAAACGGGGGTCTTCCTCGCAGCGATAGGATTGCAAACCACAACACTCTCAGTCACTGTAACGTACAACAGAGAGAAATGTGGTGGGAGCTGGATGGTGCGCGCGCACAGCGTGGTTGTATATATAAAAAAAGGAGGTGGTCGGGTGGGTGGAAAGGTGATCTCGAACGAACAAAAACGGATAGCAACTCCAAAGCAAGACGGGGACGAGACGGGCATTACATAGGTACGACAGGGCGAATAAACAACCGTTCGCCGATCCGAATAACGTTATACAGAGCATGGGGAGTTTATGCGGCGTCGGCGACGCAGGACCAGGAGTTCTGCTTGACGTGCGGGGTAGCCCCAATCGCGGGCGTGAACGCGTTCCGGGAGCAGTCCTCGTCGGTGAAGAGCGTGCAGGTCGAGTTAGGCGGCGGGAGCCAGAACGCGACGTTGTTCGCAAGGGGACGCGGGATCGTGAAGTAGCTCTCCTACAGCGAGTGCTCCAAAACGTCGAGCGCCCATTCGAGTCTACAACAGCGGGCAAGACGAGCACGAGTAGCGACGGCGATGGCGATGGGAGGTCTTGCGCGAACAAGCCGAAGGGATGGAGGACGTGTATAGCCGCCGTGAAGGCGGGACGCATCGAGTGGATGCTGGACAGTGTGCGAAACGGTGGAGTGGGAGGACGGGTGAAAGAAACCGAGACGAAACGCACCCTTCCCAGTCTCGATAGCGTTATTCGCCGCCGCCGCAGTAGTAGTAGCCGCCTCGGTCATAGCAGTAGCCGTCGCGTTCGCGCTAGGCTGGCACGACCACGAGAGCAGCTTGATGTCTAAGATGGCCTCGAACACGGACGTCGGCGAGGATGTGCAGTCCAGGTCGCTGTTGCCGACGAGCGTCGTAGGCACTGTATGGAAGTAGTCGGGCGCGGCGGCGTGGTCGGCGTCGACGTGGATGTCGGCGAGCGTGCAGTATCCACCACGACGGCGTATCATATTCCATATCAGCCATGCACGTCCGGGCGTGCAGGAGTACGACGAAGTGATTGCTGTGCGGGGATCGACAGACATCGGACACGCAAGTCAAGAAGTGGTTCGAAGATGGATAGATTGTCCTGTAGGAGGGGTCGGGTCACGACCGGGCGCACGGATGGATGAAGGTCGTTAGGAACGCGGGATGGAGGAGAGGGGTGCAACGAAAGGAAAGAACACAAGCACCGTCAGCGCGAAGGCCACTATGTGGAGGATGGACGCACGTGAAGCGCTCGCAAGTGTCAGCCAGCGGCGGGAGGAAGAACGCGATGTTGTTGCCAATGCGACGCGGGATCGTGAAGCACGAGTCCTGGAAAAGTAAATGAGCGTTGAGCGTCACACCTGCAGACGGGAGAGCGCCTCCAGCGCTCGCCTCAGCTCGCATACGCGACCAAGGATCTCGAAGCATCCCCGTCTTTCCGTGCGCGTTCAAACAGATCTCCGCGACGTCCTTGATACCGGTATCGGCTGCGGCGTTGAGGTTTGCAGCGGTGGTTGTAGTCTCGGTCGCGGCAGACGTCGTACATAGTAGTCGCGTTTGCTGCGTCTGGAGGAACGTAAGCAGAGTGTGGCAAAGTGCGAGAGGCGCGGGCAGAATGCGAGGAACGCAGTGGTGGACCCATGTCGAAGCGCAGACAAGAGACAGGTGGGCAGAGCAATGCGAGGACGGTTTGAAGCGAAGAAAACGAACGACTCACTGCCAGCACCCGCACCAGCGCCTGCGTTCGCCTTGCCGCCCTGGGCCTTCCATTGGCGACCCGCACGTCGCCGTCACAGGCCTTTAACCTTCGTGCGCTTCTAGAAAGCGAGCAACGGAGCGTCAGCAAGGTGTGCGAGATAGTACGAGCGACGGCGAGGAACGCGACGTTACAGCGAAGGGAAGAATGGACAGTTAAACCTTGGCAGCAGCCGCGTTGTTGGTCTTCGGTGGCGTCTTGGACGTTCTTCGAGCCGGGGACGGGGTTGATGGGCTTCTCGACGTGCGCAGCGTTGGAGGCGAACGGGTTGAACGGGAAGCGTTGGCTTGTGTTCTACATTCGGGCGTCGAGTGAGCGCGGGCGTCGCGAGCTGCGCGCTGTTTGTGGAAGAAAAACAATAGGATAGCGCGACAGCGACATGCTGCGTCAAGGGTTGCGGTGGAGCAGAAAGGGGGACAAGATGCGGATTCTGCCGGTAGACGCCTTAGCCTCGAACCACGACCTCCGGATCGCCATATCTATCTATCGCTAAAGCCACCGTGTTCTCCGGCCCCTATACAGGCCCAACAGCTGCTACTTCTCCGCCTTCTTTGTCTCACGCCGGATTCTTCCTCTAATTCTCGCTGGACGTCCGTCATTTGTGTCCTGTCAATTGCCACCTGCACGTGTTCCAAAAATGCACCTACTAGTAGCTCAGGACGGAACATTGTGTACATCAGGACCGAGATTACATGGGATCAAGAAGTTCTGCACGTTGGGGTCGTCATCTGCCTACGCGAACTCAGTCATCGTCGTTCTCTACGTCCTCGTCGTTTATATCCCACTGCTTCCAGTCGTCCGTCGCATCCCACAGTGCGATGGTCTCATCATCCGACGCAGACGCGACCTTGCGTCCGTCCGGCGAGAAGGCAACGCTATTGACACGGTCTTTGTGGCCCTCGAAAGGCGTTGGGATTGCTGCTCCCGTCTGCGCATCCCGCATGGCAATACTGCCGGCCCACGAGCCGGATACGAGACGTTTACCATCTGGTGACAGCGCCATGCACTTTACACCGCCATCCATCCGCAGAGCTTTGACGATAAGCGCTATCGTCTCCGCATCCCATATTCGGATTGTGTCGTATGACGAGGAGAATATGTGTTTGTCGTCGGGACTGAAGCATACGGCGGTGACCAAGTACCTATGCCCCGTCAATAGCCCGCCGATGCACTCGCCGGATGCGACGTCCCAGATGTGAACGGTGGTGTCCTGTGAACCGGAGACGAGG
Source organism: Exidia glandulosa HHB12029 (assembly GCA_001632375.1). Classification (NCBI taxonomy): domain Eukaryota; kingdom Fungi; phylum Basidiomycota; class Agaricomycetes; order Auriculariales; family Exidiaceae; genus Exidia; species Exidia glandulosa. The sequence goes on from KV425998.1 coordinate 13,970, forward strand.
CGCTTCCCGTCCTCCGAAAACGCGACGCACACGACCCAATCAGTGTGGCCGACCATCTCCCGCAACTGGACTCCCGTATTCGCATCCCAGACAGCGGCGCGGTTATCTCTTCCACCGGTAGCAATGCGCGTGCCGTCTCTCGAGTACGCAATCCAGTCGACTTCTTCGCCACTGTGAGCTGTGATAGGTCCGAGGATGAGTTTGCCGCTGTCGGAGTCCCAGATGCGGAACGTCCCGTCATGCGAGCAGGATGCGATGCGCGACCCGTGAACGGCCACGCCGGACACGGTGCTGGTGTGCCCTGCCAGCGGCCCGATGACTGTCTTACCGGTTTCGATGTCCCAAATTCGCAATGTCCTGTCCCCTGACACGGAGACGAGGCGACGACCGTCCGGGAGGAAAGCGACAGAAGTAACTGTGCCGGTGTGGCCTTGTAATGGGGATCCTGGCAGTTGAGTTACAATGTCCTAAGCATCGCGAATGCAGTCCCAGCTAGGAGGCACGTACGGCTGGAGGGAGTGGATAGTTTACGCATCCATTGCTCCGCCAGCTGCGGACTCGTGATTGCGACAAGGCGTATTGTCGGTCGGATCGTAGCGGGAGGATATCGCTTCTCCGGAGCTTCAAGAGCACGCAGCGCATTGCGCGCTGTAGCGACCGCGACCGTGAGATCCAGAGACTTGTCGTAATCCCTCTTCAAGATAACTGAAGCTAGCGAGAATCGCGCTGTGGAGCTTGAGTTTGGGTACTCAAGGCAAAGTCGGTGGACATTAGGTAAAGCTCCTAACGCCTTCCTGCCATGAAATTGAGGGCGGAGATTGCTAGTAATGAGGACAGACCTTGCGCAAGAGAGTTCCATACTCAAGTGTGGTCTTCATACGGCTGGCCAGGATTGGAGATACTATCCTGGTATTTGGGCTCCGAGACCAGCAGGCCTCGGCCATACTCCAAAGACTTTGATGAATATCATTTGGGCGTCCAAATGGGCTGCCTTTTACTATAGCGAGCGGCACAGCTTCCTCTCGGAATTGATGGTAAGGAACGAGCAGTGTCCGAACCTGCAAGAAAACAATGAGATGTGTTGAGTGCTGTGGTCACACTCCGCTGACCTCGAGGATAACGCAGCCGAAAGCCCACATATCTGCTTCTTGTGTGCGATGGGCATGCGCCTGAAATGACTCCGGGGCGAACCATCTACCGGTGCCAAGGCGGGATGAAGTATTGCCAGAGTGTTCGAGCAAGAAGGTTGAGAACCCAAAGTCACCAAGCTGAGCGACACCGCCCCTGACCAAGATGTTCGACTGTATGGGTCAGATACAATGTGAGGGGTTATGGCAATACTTACAGCTTTGATATCCCCGTGAGCCATGTTGTGCTTGTGAACTGCAAGGGCTGAATATGGGTTCATGTGGGAATGTACAGTAATAGCCATACCATGTGCAAGTCCTGCTACGACCTCAGAGAGCTGTAACTAGTGTCAGAGCATAAATGTGAGCCGTTCGCACTCCCACATACCAGTTTCATCTCCAAACAATGTAATCGTAGCAGATCGAAGTCGCAGTCGGTCACAGGCGGTTCGAGTTTGGGTTCATGACCTCCACGAGCCGACTTCATGTACTGTATGATCGTGCCACGGTCACACCAAGGAGATACACCACAGGGAATACCCTGGTGAAGGTAGACACCTATGAGCGGTAGGATATAAGGATGCCTGTGTCGTTGCCAGAAATCGAGTTCTTGCTTGATGTCCTTGAACATGGCTAAGACATACAAGCTATACCGTATTCCGCCCAAACTAACCTTCATGACCTTCTCTGGTACATTGGCGAGTATGAAGCGGGTCACCTTAACGGCTACCTAGTGACCAATGAGTATTAGGCTCCTCATCGTGTAAGATACGCACCTCGCCGGAGTGCCCGTTAACGTCGCGGGTCAATCGTCCCTTGTGGACGTTTCCATAGCCTCCAATCGCTACGATGCGGTTGAAATCGACTACTACATCTGCTGTGAGATCTCGCATTGCAGCGAGAGAGTGAGCCATCGAAGAGTGCCAGGAGCAAAGTGAGGGTAGGAGGTCAAGGAGCGGGAATGTCCTTGCACCGCTGCTGCAGCGCTTTCCCGCCGGCAGTGCGCTGATCTCACGACCTGACAGTTACCGTGGGTCAGCAGCGCTGCATGCTCGAGAAGTCATCTTCCACTGGCAGCTGCCCGAACTCAAGGAGCCTGAACTTTCCATCTGACTCTCTGTGCTTCTCTAAAGGCTCGTCAAAGAGTACAGTATAGACAAAGAGACGGTTACGCAGATCTCTCGGACCGAAAGAGAGGAGCGTCATGTCGTCGGTTCCGAGATGTCAAAGCGCACCTGTGCGTTCTAACGCCACAGACACATGTCCCAAACACTTCACCTCGCCATACCAGACATCGTCAAATCTGGTGTCCTGACGAGCGATTTTGCAGCCGAGTCTCGCTGTTCCTCCTCCCTCGCAGAGCAACTCCGTCGGTTTTAGCCACCGGAGATAGCGCCCCAATGTGAAGAAGAGCAGATCTAGTCGTTGCATTTCCCAGACAGTTCGACATGTTCGGGCGAAGCGCCCAGGAGCTTGTGTGACACAAACAGTACTGCTGTCTGGTCTGGAACGGCGAACCACGCAGTAAAACGGGTTACGCCCGGTAGTATTGCGTGCACGCCTCCGAATCTGACTTCGACGCTGTGCTGAGGCGCCGTGGGCGTCCAGGATCTGGTTAAGGCCCCACTCATGAAACAGCGTAGGCTATGCAACTGTTGCACTGGAAGTTGCAATCAGTCGTACGATCTGAGAGGTCTGAAACGCGTTCCAGGGAGCAGTCGAGACAGGGATTCCGCTCGAGCTTCGGACTCAACATATCTATCATCGCGACACCGCCGCGCATTCTCCTTGTCAAATCCTCATCGTCTATACAACATCGCTTTACGTATAGGGGTGACGGACGACGGACAGCGGACAGTGATTGCAAGTCGAAATAGGTAGATACTGTGCAGGAGGGCGATCAACAGGGTCGGCGCACTTGGAATAACACAGGGGAGATTGAGACGTCGGTGGAGGTCACCAAGAACGTTCGGCGGAGGTGGCGACAAGGAGTAGGGGCGCGCGGTGTGTATGGAGATGGTGGGTGCAGGGGGAGAGAAGAAAGAAAGCAAAATGCGACGTCCGTTAGATATGGTGCCCGAGTGCGGACGTGAACGTGTTCTGCTTGCAGTGCTCGCCGTTGGAAGGAAGGGAGCCGAGTCTGAGCGAGTTTCATAAGCGAAGGGGACGACGGCGAAGGGAAGACCAAGGGAAGGGGCGGTAAAGGCGAAGGGCGGAGGAGACGAGCGCGGAATCAAGGCACGACGAAGAAAGGAAACGAACAACGAAGAAGAGCGGCGGGAGCCAGAACACGACAGTGCTCGGAAGGAGCAGCTCTCCTATAGGCGGCACGAGCGTCAGCGAGTATTCGACACGAAGGACTTCACCACTCGCATGCGCACCTTGCTATCACGGAGGATTTCGAAAGCACTTGATGAACCCGTCGGTGTTGTTGCTGCCCTCGATGACGTCCTTGATACCCGTGTCGGTCGCGTCGTTCACGTTCGAGTCTACAGCAGGCGCGGGGAGAACGTTAGCAGCTGTCAAGAGTGTGCACGCATAAAGAGCGGGGAAGAGAGCGGCGGCGGCGGCAAGGAAGCACCGAGAGCAACGAGGGCACAGGGACGTGGAGCGCGCGGAAGCGGCGCCGGTGAGGAAGAATGAAGGGAAGCGGCGAAGGGTAACGCAATAGTTGAATGGAAGATGGTAGGAAGACGGAAGACACACCCTTACCAGTCTCGATAGCGTTGTTCGCCGCAGGCCGTATCGGTCGTAGTAGTAGCAGTCACGTTCGCGGTAGGCTGGCACGATCACGAAAGTTGCTTGGGGTCGGCGATGGCTTCGAAAGCGAGCGTCGGGGGGAATGTACAGTCCAGGTCGCTACTGCGGCGGCGAGCGGTATATGTGGGTGTACGGAGCGCGCAAGTCGAAAGTGCCGTGCGGGCGGGTGTCGGCGTGCGAGCAATGTCCACCACGACGGCGTATGCTATTCGCCATCCACGTCCGCGCGTGCAAGGGCGCGACGAGGTGGTTGAAGTGCGGGAATCGACAGCTCATTCATAGATTGCCGTGCAGGAGCCAACCGAGGAGGAAGGGAGGGCGATCCATAGGGCAAGTAGCGGGCGCAAGCGAAGATGACAGATGGATGGCAAGGAAGGCGGACGTCGTGAGGAGCGCGGCGCGGCGACGAGGAGTGGGGCGCGGCAGGAGAACGGCGGGGGGATGAAAAGCAAGCGGTGCAAGGAGAGAGATGAACGCAAGCATCGTCAGCGTATGATCCCAAAACGCTCCGGCAAGACGCAACGCACGTGAAGAGCTTGCAAGTGTTATCCGGCGGCGGAAGGAAGAATGCGAAGTTGTTGCCAATTGGACGGGGAATGGTGAAGCACGAGTCCTTGCTGTCGCCGAGGATCGCGAAGCAACCTGTCTTCCCGTCCGCGCCCAAGACCATTTCCACGACGTCCTTGATGCCAGTATCCGCCGCAGCGAGGTCGTAAGTGGCAGTGGCAGTCTCGGCCGCCGCAGAGGTGGTCGTCGTCGCGTTGGCGGCTGGACGAGCGAGCGTCAGCAGGTAAACGGCTGGGATGCGCAAGGACGTACCGCCAGCTCCAGCATCGGCACCGACGCCAGCCTTACCATCGGCCTTGCCGCCCTCCGAACCCTTGGAACCATCTTCTTCCTGAGGGAGGTGTGCAGCGGCGGCCTTGCGTCCAGGTACACCGCCAGGCTCGAACCACATCGCCGTCAGGGGCTTCTTGACGACGACTGGCTGTTACACCGAGCAACCGAGTGTGAGCGACGAACAGTGACGCTTGGTGGCAACTCCAGGGTGGAACGAACCTAGACGGCAGCGTACTTGGCGTGTCATACGACATGGCGAGTTTCGTCGAGCCAGGGGCAGAGTTATGTAACGGGCTTCTTGACCTGGGTGGGTTGGTCGTGGGCGTGAAGCTATCGTTCGGGCAGCGCGTACGTTGCTGGAGTAGACAGCTCGCGGACGCGTGCCCAAGTACAGCTCGAGTCCTGCGCAATGCACGTGTCAGCCACGTACGTTCCTCTGGCCCTCCTCGCTCGCTCAACGTACCTTGCCCCAGAATCGCCTACGACACAGTCCTTGCTGCGTGCACGGGTACGAGGATGCTTCAGCGGCGGTCAGGCTGTGGATGTGTAGTCGTTGCGTCGTCGCCGTCTAGTCATGCGTCTGAGCGTCGTAGAAAAAAGACGTGTCAAACGAAACGTACTTGTTACGCCCAGCGTCAGGACCTGTATCTCTGCGGTCCTTTTTCTCTCGATGTGTCGGCGTAGGCGCTGCGCGAGTCGAAGCGTGAAATGGCGAGTGGTCGTGGGGACGAAGGAGCAAAGTGCGCAATTGGCGCCCAGCCTTGGCAGTTGGCGCCCGCACAGCCGAGCCGAATCACTGGGTCCTGGGCGCCGCGCCGCCATTCTTTAGGGGCCTGCATCCCACGCTCTGCCTTATCGGTGCAATCGCGTCGACAGGAGCCAGCGGCTGTGGGTTCCAGTGACCTCCCGATATGACAGGCAAATTCCAACATGAATGACGCCGAGTGTGAGCTCTGGCAGTTGCGGGCGTCGGGACGAAAACGCTGCGACTAGAAACGCGAGGGGAAAGGCTGCGAGTCGAAAGAGTGGGAGCGCAAGACGCAGGCCGCGTTCTTCGAAACGTGCGGCGGGAGTTATAGAACAGCGACGTCGACACGAGGCAAGCCAGCCGGAAAACGTGAGGGGCGGTACGCACGCCAGTGGAGCGCAAGCGTGTATGTGTGCACGCGGGTTGGCCGCCGCCAGAAAACGCAGAAATGGGTTTGGTGGACCAGCCATGTCATGACAGTTCATCCAGGTTTCTCATAAACCGCAACGTAAAAGGGCTAGGCGCCCGTATGTGGAAGGGGTAGCTCCGTGCCAGGTCGGATGGTCGAGATTAAGTGCGCGCGAGGTTTTCAGCACCCTGTCCCCGGCGCACCGCCGGCCTTCTGTTCACCTCAACCTCAACACAAATCGACGTAAACGGGAAATTCCTCACAGCGATAAGATTCACGATCCTCTCTACACAGAAGGAAGGCCCTGATGGTAGCTCTGACGCACAGAGGAGGACGCGTGGAAGGTATAAGGGATGGGAGATGCATGGTGCGCGCGCACACAGCGTGGTTGTACCAGGAAGTAGGAGGTGAACAGGAGGGAAAGGTGAGCTCAAACGAACGGAGGAAGGGACGGATAGCAACTCCAAAACAAGACGGGATGGGCATTACGTAGATGCGACACCAGATGAAAAAATTACGTTACACAGAACCCGGGGAGTAGTTTCTTTAGCGCAACACCACGAGTTCTGGTCGAGCGCGGGCGTGATGATGAATGCGTTCTGGGTGCAGCCCTCGCCGCTGCAGAGGGGAGGGCGAAGCGTCAACGAGCGATTATGCAGGGGAGCGAGACAGCAGGGATAAGGAGAAGGTTGGGAGCGAACCAACCTCGCGCCATAGCAGGCGCGATCTGGAAGAAACACACGGGCATAACGAAGAGATGTAACACTCACGTAAAATGCGTGCACGTCGAGTTGGGCGGCGGGAGCCAGAACGTAAGGGGACGAGGGATCCGGAAGCAGCTCTCCTACAGAGTGTCAGTTAGTGCTACAAGACGTCAAGCGCGTCAGGACACAGCAGCGTCCTGACGGCCGCGCGCGCGCGGACGCACCTTCGAGTCACCGAGCATCTCGAAGCATTTGGTGAACCCGTCGGCGTTGTTGCAGCTCTCGATGACGTCCTTGATACCCGTGTCGGTCGCGTTGTTCGCGTTGCTGTCTATAACAGGCGCGGTGAAAAAGTTAGCGCGCAGTCAAGAGGTCGGAAAGGTGTGCATGCATAGAAGCGGTGAAGACAGAGGCGGCGACAAGGAAGCGGCGAGAGTAACGGGGGCAAGGGGACGTGGAGCCAGCCGAAGCGGCGGCCGCGAGGAAGAGACATGAAGGGGTGGAGGAGCAAAGCGACTGTCGAATGGGAAAGACATGATTGAGATGACACGCACCCTTGCCAGTCTTGATAGCATCGCTCGCCGCAGTAGTGGTCGTAGTCGTGCCGGTCGTAGTAGTAGCAGTCACGTTCGCGGTAGGCGTTCAAGCACATCTCGACGACGTGCTTGATACCAGTATCCGCCGCTGCGAGGTCCTCAGCGGCGGTCGTCGTCGCGTTCGCAGCTGCACGCGCGCGCGTTAGCGAACAGGCTGAACAGGAAGAGACAAAGGCGTACCCTGCAACAGCGTTACCCTTGCCGCCCTTCGAACCCTGTTCTTCCTGATTACGTTCGCAGCAGCGGCCTTGCGTCATCATCGACGGTCATGGCACGCCGCCAGACTGGAACCAAATCGCCGTCACGGGCTTCTTGACGTTCTTCGGCTTTGGCAAAGCGTCAGCGAGCGCGAGCGCGACGACTTAACGACCCTTGGCGGCTGCCGCGTTGTTGGTCTTCGTCGGCGTCTTGGACGACGTAGCGAGGTTCTTCGACCTACGCGGCGTTGGTTTTGGGCGGCGGGCGGAAGGCGAAGGGGCTAAACGGGAAACGTTGATTCGTGTTCTGCATTCGGGCAATGAGTTAGTGCATGGCTGCGAGCAGAACAAGAGGATAGCGCGACAGCTTAGCAGCTTAGACAGGTACTCGGCGCTGGCGCCAAAACGATGGACTAAGACGAAGACGAGGACGAAGGCGATAAGCAGTGAGTGATAGGAACCAGCCGCAAGCGCCGTAGCTCCTGGGCTATCGCTGCTGCATTTGGGCCGGCGCAGGGCGAGTCGACGATAACGAGAATTCGTAAAGCAGAACGAACGGCAGACTCAACATGGACTGAACACCCATACCCGCCTTACTCGTCAACGCAGAGCCGCCGCTCGCGACGGCGGCGATAGCGAAACCAGCAGCGAATGTTATGGTTCATGAACGAGCAGAACGGAGGGCAAGATGCGGATTCTGCCGGTGGTAGACGCTTGACCTCGAACCACGACCACTGTAGATTATCTCTAAAGTCACCGGCTCCCTTTCAAACTCTGCCCGCGTTCTTCGGCCTCTATACATGCCTAACAGCCGCTAGCGCTGCGCCTTTCTTGTCTCTCGCAGGATTCTTCCTCTACTCGCTAGGCTCGTACTATCAATTGCAGTCTGCTACACGTGGTTCGACGAGACAGCTTGACAAAGCTACTAGGGGCTCAACAGGGACAGTCGCGTACATTAGGGCCGAGAGTACATGGGATCCAGGAGTTCTGCCCGTGTAGTTCGTCATCTGCCTACGTCAACTCAGTCATCGTCCTGCTCTACATCCTCGTTATCTATATCCCATCGCTTCCAGTCGTCCGTCGCGTCCCATAATGCGATGGTCTTATCATACGACGCAGACGCGATCATGCGTCCGTCTGGCGAGAATGCGACGCTAGTGACGCAGGCTTCGTGGTCCTTGAATGGTGTCGGGATCGCAGCTCCCGTCTGCACATCCCACATGGCAAGATTGCCACTGTACGAGCCCGATCAAGGGGACGTCATAAAAAAAATTCCGGCCCTGACTCGTCAAATCGCGAAATCGACTCGAGGGAGACACACACACACCGGTCCGGCTCCGGCCGGTCACGTGCCCGGAGGTAATTACCTCTTTCGGTTATGACAGCTCCCGGCACTGTTGTCCCCCACTCGCATAACATGCTCAATACTATGTGTACATATTACAGCACAGTAAGAGACATACACAGAGACCGGGTACCTCAACTGCTTGGTGCCGAAGCCTACTACAGTACTAGTGAAAGCTGCAGTACACCCGGTGCCCAGACGTAAGTCAATGATACATGATGCATATATACCTCGGTATTGCGTACGGACACACAGATAGGAGAACTTCGGAGCTATGTAGACCGTCAGAGCAAGCATTGGACAGGGACTTGCGCCCGGCGGCACCAAAGCGGCCTGCCTCGGACACAGATTCGGACAGAGACTCGGAGCCAGGGACCAGGGGCGAGTAGTAGTATCATGACCGCAGGAATCACCATAGTAAAGCTTTGAGGAGTGGGATATGACTTACAGGAGGCCAATAACGGCCGTAGGAGCCTGGATTATCAATGTCAAAAAATAAATTTCCGAGCTCGTCGCGCACACACACACACCCAGTTGCTTCCGGTCGGTTAATCCCGACCGTCCCCTTGAGCCCGATACGAGACGCGTGCCGTCTGGTGACAGCGCCATGCACACTACCCGATTATCCATCCGCAGAGGCTCGCCGATGAGCGCTCTCGTCTCCGCATCCCAGATTCGGATTGTACGGTCGTCGGACGAGGAGAATATGTGTGTGTCGTCGGGGCCGAAGCCTACCGCTCTGACAAAGTCTGTGTGCTCCGTATATGGCTCGCCGATGCACTCGCCGGATGCGACGTCCCAGATGCGAACGGTCTTGTCGCCCGAACCCCAGACGAGGCGCGTCCCGTCCTCCGAAAATGCGACGCACCAGACTCCAGACGTGTGGCCGACCATCTTGCGCAACTGGACTCCCGTATTCGCATCCCAGACAGCGGCGCGGGCATCGGTTCCGGCGGTAGCAATGCGCATCCCGTCTCTCGAGTACACAATCCGGTTCACGCTTCCGCTACAGTGAGCTGTGATTGGTCCGAGGACGAGTTTGCCGCTGTCGCCGTCCCAGACGCGAAACGTCCCGTCGTTCGAGCAGGATGCGATGCGCGACCCGTGAGCTGCTACGCAGGAAACAATGTCCGTGTGACCTTTCAGCGGACCGATCACCGTCTCGCCCGTCTCGATGTCCCAAATGCGCAATGTCATGTCTTTTGACGCAGAGACGAGGCGACCGTCTGCAAGGAACGTAACAGAAGTGACGCCAGCGACATGGCCTCGTAAGGGAGGCAGTAGTTCACCTGCAGAGTGGTCAGGACTCCTGGTGGAACAGTAAATCATACAAACGAACACGTTCGGAATTCCCGCGTGATAGCCGCCGAAAGCTTCGAATCTTTGGCTGCAACTGCACGTGCGACAAACCGCACCACACTGGATGGCACTGAATAGGTTTCGCCTCGAGTCCTCGAAGCCTTCAAGACAGCTATCCCCATCCTAGCCCTCAGAGCGACATCTAGATACTCCCTGGGTTCAAGGTTGGGTGACCGGGAGAGCTGCATTGGGTCAAAATAAGCTAGGTTGCAACCGAGAGAATCAATTCCGAAGAAACATACCTCATGGAGGGAGATCAGTGTCTCCCACATACCACGTAGGTGTTCTTCTATCTCGCGAGAAAACGGCCGCGAATCGGGAGACCTGGACCAGCATTCCCCAGCGAACTCCCATAAGTATCTGTTCATAGCCGGGTGATATCTATAGGGTAGATCCCCCCCGAGCAGACCGAGTAACATATTGGTGTCACTCATGCCACTGTAAGGTTCTCGAAGGGTGTGTGCCTTCCCAGATTGTGAATCAATAGACATGTTGGGAATTCCCAACGTCTGACGTCAGACGTTGGGATCAAATTTCGAATCGAAATTTCGAATCGACCTTTTGCAAGCAGAGCTCACTGGGACCACCTCTCTAGGTTCCTTATCAATGCAGTATATCCTTACGGTTGCTGAGATGCTTTTTGGTACTCTTTAGGCGGCTGTAGCGGACGTGCGACGCGGGCGGAAACCGCCGATCGTCGGATCCTTTTTTGCTGCCCTCGCGTGCCCGCTCCCGAGCGAGCGGTTGCACCGTACGCTCTCATTCAACCTGGAATGGCTTTGGCGCACCTATTCACAGGTGCCTGCACCGAAGCGCGATAAAAAATTGGATTCGAAATATGGATTCGATTTTTGATCCCAACGTGTAGCCGGCCGATCCCAACATGTCTAATATGTTGGCACCAATGAAGCTCGCCGCCGTACCTCTATTATAACACACCCCAGCGCCCATATGTCTGCTTCCGGTGTGCGGTGTGCGTTGGGTTCAATGGACTCCGGCGCGAAGAACCGCTGAGTCCCAAGGCACGCTGACGTCGAGAGGACTGAGTGCTGTGAGCGCTGAACCGAGTATCCAAAGTCGCCCAGCAGTGCCACGCCGTTATGGAGAAAGATATTGGCCTGCAGCCGTGTGAGTGAACGGACTACGGGATACATCGAACATACACTCTTGATGTCACCATGTGTGATGCCCTTCCCATGCACTGCGAGAATCACGCAAATATCAAGACGTGTAGTGAACATCGTAAGGCAACAATCGTACAATAGGCGAGTCCGCAGGAGACTTCCAGTAACTGTAAACTGAATTAGCACATCCTTGACCTGTGCGGCACACCGTGTACGCACCAACTTTACTTCCGTTTGAAGCAGGCTCAAGTTCTTAGCAGGATCTGTCGGTCGCCATGTATGCCCCTCGCGCGCTTCTCGCAAGTAGTCCAGCAATGTTCCGCCGCCACACCACAGAGAAACAGAAGCAGGCAGCGCTGACGAAAAGAGGTCGCCGGGCAGAAAGAGCCATAGAATGGAACGATGTTGGGATGTTCGAGACTGCGCCAGATGGATACCTCGTCGACTACCCTCTTTAAGCATGGTTAGTAAGCGAAGAGATACATGTTTGTGTGGAGGATGTCCACTCACAATGCTTATGCTCATGTTGCGAGAAACCTCGTCACGTGAGTATCGATGTATTTTAACCGCAACCTGTACGTTGTATCGCAGTCAGTTGTCCCATGTCTCAATGTGTGAAGTGAAAACGACAGACGGCGACTGTGGATGGGAGCCGGTCATTGACCTGATCCATCGTACCGCAGTAGACATCTGAATGACCGCCGAACCGCGGTTGGACAGACGGGTTGACGGCCACCCGATGCGTGATGTCCAGCGCTTTCCAGTCTGGAAACAACTGATCCATGATTTACGGTGCTGCTCATGGAACGAGGTCTAGCGGCCGGAAAACGACGCAGACACAATGTGCCGCCGTTTATATCATCTGTGGCGACGGACCGCGGGAATGCTACGGGGAGCAGAGAGCGATGCTTCGGCGCGCCTTGGCTATCCCGCGCCCTGACAGACGCCGGCTGTTCACGGCAACATTCAGTGCCGTAGGACTTGAGGCGATGAGTTTGTACTTCGACGGGAGAATACAGTGACAGAGGAGGTAATGCCGTCCTGGCGCTTCCCATGGAACTTCAGCGGGTTCAGCGGATCCGAGCAGATCGGACTAACATCACTTCGTAAGAACTAGCAGCATTCTAGTGTCGCGTGCGAGGGCTGGGCCGGGAGTAGTACAGCCCGGACGGACAGACCCGCGACGACGGAGAGCGGATTACGCAATATGACACCAGACGAGACGGGCGAGGGACTAACGGCAGATAGTTCGAAGAGCGGCACCGTTACCGAGAGGGCGAAGGGCAGGTACATGTTCAAGTTGGTGACTCAGTATCAACGTTCAGAGTAGGCGTGCAGGAGTTGTCAATAGTCCTCGTCGCAGTGCCTAACGTTAAAGTTAGCGATGTGAAGCGGCACAACGGGCACGGGAGAAGAGTACGAAGAAATGTGCCGGTCGACGAAGAGCGGAGAGCATGGAGCAATTGATAGGATAGCGATGGATAGCGCGACGGAAATGTGACTTAGAGGGAGTGCAAGTCCTGTTGGTAGAATAAACTACAAAGCACCGTCGTTGTAAGATGCGTGACCATAGTCCGCGTCGTCTAGCGTGGAGTATATTCCGAGTAGTAGGCGGTCGACAGTTGCATATAGCTAAGACGTAAAACCATTGCGCAACAGTGAGCGACTTGCGCTGAGTAGGTAGAGACGCCAGGCTTGTGGGCAGAGGCGAGGTGTATAGGGTCTGCAAAGCCGCTTGGACCCAGTCCCTGGCGACGGAAAGCGAGGCCTTTACGACCACTGCAGAGCGCAATCTGGTACCAGCATTAATGAAATAGAACCTTTCGCAGGTCGCTCTGGTCCAACCAAAGTATTGTACTGTCACCAGAATGAAGAAAATCGACCATGGAATCGACGGCTGCGTCGCGCGCCGTCGTGTCGGCCGCGACAGACACAAACAAGCAAACGAACTGGGTACATGTCTGGGCGCCCGCGGGTAGGGTATGTTCAAGGCGGTCGTACGTTCAGCACGCGCGCGCGCTTCGTCGTCGTGGACATGGAAAGACGGAAGCACGGAGCGCGCGATTTCGATGTCCGCTCCGAATCCCGGGCCAATGTCACGTCGTCAGTATCTCTAGCTCACGGCTCATCATTCATGCATCCACATGAAATCCTTCCGTATAACATTCCTCGCAGCGATAATATTTGACAATTCACATCCAAACACGCTCTCTGTGAGCAGTGCTATAAGAGAAAACGGGTAGAAGGCGAAAAGGGTGGGTGGAGCAGGATGGTGCGCGCGCACAGCGTGGGTGTACCAAAAGGGAGGGCGTGAAGAGGGGAAAGATGAGCACGAACGAACAGAGGAAGGGACGGATTCAAAACGAGACGAGGAGGGGACGGGCATTAGGACACCGCAGACAGGACAGAGCTGGGTTGACACGGCAGACAGGACGGGCTAGGACCAGACGAGAGCGGATAAACTATACATACGGATAATGTTACGCAGAACAGGAGAAGGTGACGCGGCGTTGGCGACGCAGGACCTCGAGTTCTGCTTCAAGTTCGGCATGGCCCCAAGCACCGGCGTGCCATCCTCGTCCCTGTAACAAAGGGAGGACCTGACGTCAGCGAGTATTCAAGGTGCGCGGGAGGGAAAGATGGGAGCGGCAAGGGCAGGCAGAAGGGGAGAGACGGCGGGCAATGAGGAGCACGCAAAGGGCGAGGGGTTACATAACGGGAATGAAAAACTCAGTAGGGAGCCGACATGGGTGGAGGGAAAGAAAAGTACAGGGAAACACTTACGTGAAGAGCGTGCACGTCGAGCTGGGCGGCGGGAGCCCGAACGCAACGTTGTTGGCCAACGGCGTGAAGCAGCTCTGCTGTAGACGACAGAAGCGTCAGCGAGTGTTCAATGCGACGAGCTACGAGACGCTCGATGCGACGTGCGACGTGCGACGGGCTACAGCGCGCGCTCGACGCCACGAGCTGCAGCGAGCTACGCCGCGCGCCAAGGCTCGCAAACGCGTACGCACCTTGGAATCACCGAGGGTCGCGAAGCACTTGGTGAACCCGTCGGCGTTCTTGCAGCCATCGATGACGTCCTTGACGCTCGTGTCGGTCGCGTCGTTCACGTTCCCGTCTGGCGAGCGTCAGCGAGCGGTCAAGAGGGGGAGGGCGTAGGGAAATTGGAAGCGCGGGTGTGAGCGATACGGAGCGATGATGAAGAAAAGTAGGAACGCGAGGGCACAAAAACGGGAAGGCGGCACGCACCCTTGCCAGTCTCGATAGCATTGTTCGCCATAATCGTAGCTTTCACCTTCTCGGTCGTCGTCGTCGCCCGTAGGCCGGCACAACCACGAGAGCGACTTGCTTGATGTTCGAGCTAGCTTTATTATCTGCAGCGAGCATGGCGGGCGTCAGCAAGCAACCACGCGAGAGAGGAGGGTGCGCGAAGGGAGCGGCGGGCACGGAGGAGGAAGTGAGCACGGAGTAGATGAGGCATGAGTACGGTACGACCAGGGGCGCGAAAGGTAGGAGTGGAAAGAGTGGCACGGGCGAAAAGCGACAGGGTACGTACCCTTGCCAGTCTCGAAGTATAATATATGGAGGATGGAAGATGAAAGATGACGCACGTGAAGAGCTCGCAGGTGTCGTCCGGCGGCGGGAGGAAAAACGCGACGTTGTTACCGATCGGACGAGGGATGGTGAAGCACGAGTCCTTGCTGTCGCCGAGGATCTCGAAGCACCCCATCTTTCCGTCCTTGTTCAAGCAGATCTCCACGACGTCCTTGATACCCGTATCCGCCGCCGCGAGGTCGTCAGCTGCGGTAGTAGTCTCAGCCGCCGCGGACGTCGTCGCGTTCGCGGCGCCAGCGTCTACACAAGCGACGGTCAGCGAGCTGCTCCAACCTAGGCAACCAAGTAAGACGTACTGTCAGCGCTGGCACCTGCGCGAGCGTTACCCTTGCCGCCATTCGAACCCTTCTTCTTGCTGAACGCGTTCGCAGCGGCGGCCTTACGTCCCGGTACACCGCAGACTGGAACCACATGCCAGCGTCAGCGAGGGCTTGCGCGACGACGAAACGAACCTTGGCGGCGGCGTTGTTGGTCTTCGTCAGCGTCTTGGACGTCGTCGCAAGGTTCTTTGAGCCAGCGCTAGGGTTGATGGGATTCTTGACCTGTGCGGCGTTGGTCTTGGGCGGCGGGCGGAAGGCGAAGGGGTTGAACGGGAAACGCTGGTTCGTGTTCTGGATGAGGGCGAGGGGTTAGCGACTGTTTGAGCGTGCATTGCGAGGGAGAAAGCGCCGTGCGCGCTGTTTGCGGAGAAAGAAACAATGAGATGGCGCGACAGCTAGGACAACGACATGCGCTGCGTCGAGGGTCGCGGTGGCACTGGGTACGAGACTAGAAGCGCGAACATGGGGCGCAAAAGGACGCGCGAAACAATGGACGGAAGGACGGGGGCAGACCGGGAGAGCGGAGAGGGGACGCAGCAAGGACAAAGGGCGGTGTTGACTCGAGATCGGCGATTGCGCACGCCGTCCCGCTGATCATCGTCTGCATCAACACCGTGTACGGCGCGAGCACAAGGTCGTACCAAGGAAAGGCGGGCGAGTATAGGAAGGGGAAGGCGAACGACGAAGAAGGCGGACGATGCGAACCCGTAAAGCGGACTCAGCAGACTCACCCTAGACTGAGCGCCGATACCCGCGTTACTCGGCAACGCAGAGACACCGCTCGCAACGGGGACGACAGCGAGAGCAGCAACAGATGTTATGTTTCATGAACGAGCAGAACGGCGGACAAGATGCGGATTCTGCCGGTAGACGCCTTAACCTCGAACCACGACCTCTGGACCGACCGGGCTTCGTCTCGCGGAGGATTCTTCCTCTAATTTCTCGTCAATTGCCACCTGCACCTGTTCCAAAAATGCACCTACTACTAGCTCAACGGGGAACTTCATGTACATCAGGACCGGGAGTACATGGGATAAAGAAGTCCTGCACGTTTGGGTCGTCATCTGCCTATGCGAACTCAGTCATCGTCCTTCTCTACATCCTCGTCATCTATATCCCATCGCTTCCATTCGTCCGTTGCGTCCCACAGTGCGATGGTCCCGTCGAGCGACGCAGATGCGAACATGCGTCCGTCCGGCGAGAACGCAACGCTCCAGACTCGTCCTTCGTGGTCCTTGAAAGGCGTCGGGATTGCAGCTCCCGTCTGTGTATCCCACATGGTGAGCTTGCCGCTCCAAGAGCCCGATACGAGACGCTTGCCGTCTGGTGACAGCGCCATGCAGGTTACCGAATCATCCATCCGCAGAGGTTCGACGATGAGCGCTCTCGTCTCCGCATCCCAGATTCGGATTGTGCAGTCGTGCGACGAGGAGAATATGCGCTTTTCGTCGGGACTGAAGCATACGGCTCTGACCCAGCCCGTGTGCCCAGTCAATGGCTCACCGATGCACTCGCCGGATGCGACGTCCCAGATGCGAACGGTCTTGTCGTCCGAACCGGAGACGAGGCGCGTCCCGTCCTCCGAAAACGCGACGCACAGGACCCAGTTCATGTGCCCGACCATCTCCCGCAACTGAACTCCTGTATTCGCATCCCAGACAGCGGCACGGTAATCGTCTCCGGCGGTAGCAATGCGCGTGCCGTCTCTCGAGTACGCAATCCCATACACATGTCCGCCTTGGTGAGCTATGATTGGCCCGAGGACGAGTTTGCCGCTGTCGGCGTCCCAGACGCGGAACGTCCCGTCATACGAGCAGGATGCGATGCGCGACCCGTGAACGGCTACGCAGGACACGGTACTGGTGTGCCCGACCAGCGGCCCGATGACCGTCTTACCAGTTTCAATGTCCCAAATTCGCAACATCTTGTCCCTTGACCCGGAGACGAGGCGACGACCGTCCGGCAGGAAAGCAACAGCATAGACTTCGTCGGTATGGCCTCGTAATGGGGATCCTGGCAGTTCAGCTACACTATCATCAGCATCGCAAAACGGCCCAAACTTGCAGGCACGTACGGCTGGCGGAACTGCGAACTTTACGCGTCAATTTCTCCGCCAGCTGCGGACTCGTGATGGCAATGAAGCGTATTATCGGTTGAAGGGCCGCTGGACGATATCGCTTCCCCGAAGCTTCTAGAGCACGCAGCGCATGGTGCGCTGTAGCGGCCGCGAGAGTGAGGTCAAGGGAGTTGTTGTCGTCTTTTTTTGAGAAAACAGAAGCCAGTGAGAATCGCGCAGTGGGTTTAGAGTCTGGATAGCCGAGATCTAACGACTGGACGTAGGGCAAGGTTCCCAACGCCTGCTTGTGGTGAGCTTAGGGTGGATATCACGAGTTATGAAGACAAACCTTGCGAAAGAGTGTCGCATATTTGAGCGTGACCTTCATACGACTGGCCAGGGTTGGAGATACTACCCTGGCCTTTGGGCTCCGAGACCAGCAGGCCTCGGCCATGCTCCAAAGGCTTGGATGAATACCCTTCGGGCGCTCATACGGGCAGTCTTTGCGTATGGCGAGCGGCACAGCCGCGTCGGGGACTCGATGATACGGAACGAGTAGTGTTCGCACCTGCGATAGACGCGATTAGAGAGTCCAAGTATACGCGCACTGTACAACAGACCTCAAGAATGGCGCAGCCAAACGCCCATACATCTGCCTCTTGCGTGCGATGGGCATGCTCTTGAAGCGACTCCGGGGCGAACCATCTAGCGGTACCAAGGTGGGATGAAGTACTACCAGTGTGTTCGGACAAAATGACTGAGAACCCAAAGTCGCCAAGCTGAGCGACCCCGCCTTTAACCAATATGTTGGACTACGGTAGATTAAATACTATGCGAGAAATTGAAAGGACGCTTACCGCCTTAATATCCCCATGAGCCAAGTTGTACGCGTGAACTGCGAGACATGAGTACAAGCAGATGGAGGAACATAATAGCCGCACGATACGCAAGTCCTGCTGCGACCTCCGAAAGCTGCAACTAGTTTCAGAGCGAGTAGTAACCGCTCGCACGCCCACATACCAGCTTAAACTCCAGACAGTGAAGCCGCAGCAAATCAAACTCGCAGTCGGTCACAGGTCCAGCAAGCTCAGGTTCATGACCCCCACGAGCCGACTTCATGTATTGTATAATCGTGCCGCTGTCACACCACGGAGATATGGCGCAGGGAACATTCTGGTGAAGGTAAACGCCTATGAGCGGCAGGATATAAGGATGCCGGTGCTGTTGCCAAATATTGAGTTCTCGCTTGATGGCCTTCAACATGGTTAGGACATACAGACTGTGCCATATACCACCAAGCGGACCTTCATAACCTTCTCCGGTATATTGGCGAATATGAAGCGGGTCACTTTTACGGCCACCTAGCAAATAGATGAGCCACATGCAGATCCTCGGGTTAGATACGCGCCTCGCCGGAGTGCCCGTTAACGTCGCGGGTCAATCGTCCCTTGTAGACGTCTCCATAGCCACCCGACGCGACCTTGCGGCCGAAATCGACTTCTACAGTTGCAGTGAGATCTTGCGCCGCGGCGAGAGTGTGAACCATCGAAGAGTGCCAGGAGCAGAGTGAGGGTAGGAGGTCAAGGAGCGGGAATGTCCTTCCACCGCCAGTGCATTCCCGCCGGCAGTGCGCCAAGTTTACGACCGGACAGTTACCGTGGGTCAACAGCGCTTGTGTCGTGTTTTCGATAAGTCGTATTACAGTTGCCATCCGTACAATCCACCAACCTCTGAATACAAAGAGCCATGTGACTCTGTGTGTTTCTCTCAAGGCTCGTCAGAGAGTACAGTAGAGACAAAGAGACGGTTACGCAGTTCTCTCGGACCGAAAGAGAGGAGCGTCATGTCGTCGGTTCCGATATGTCAAGGGGCATCTGTGCGTTCTAACGCCACAGACACAGGTCGCAAACACTCCACCTCGCCAGACCGGACATAGTAAAATCTGGACTGACAACTGTGTCCTGACGAGCTATTTTGCAGCCGAGTCTCGCTGTTCTTCCTCCTACCTCGCAGAGCAACTGCGTCGGTTTTAGTCACCTGAGATAGCACCCCAAAGTGACGCAGAGCAGATTTAGACGTTGCAATTCTCAGACAGTTCGACATGTTTTGGGCGAAGCGCCCAGGAGCTTGTGTAACCCACAAACAGTACTGCTGTCTGGCCTGGAACGGCGAAACACGCAGTGCAAAGGGTTACGCCCGGTAGTATTGCGCGTGCGTATCCAGGTCTGACTTCGCGCCGGACGCGACGCTGTGCGGAGGCGCTGTGGGCGTTCAGGATCTGGTCAAGACCCCACTGACAAAGCCGCGTAAACGATGCAACTGCTGCACAGGAAGTCGTACAATCTGAGAGCTCTGAAACGCGCTCCCGATACAGGGATTGTGCCGCTCGAGCTTCAGACTCGACATATCTATCATCGCGACACCGCCGCGCAATCTCCTTGTCAAATCCTCCTCGTATCTATGTAACATCGCTTTACGTTCAGGGGGGGAGGACGACGAACAGCGGACAGTGGTTGCAAGTCGAAATGGGTAGATACGGCGATCAACAGTGGTCGGTTTGCGAGCTGGCGCACTTGGAATAACGCGGGGGAGATTGGGACGTCGGTGGAAGTCATCATGAACGTGCGGCGGCGGCGAAAAGGAGTAGGGCGCGCGGTGCGTATGGAGATGGTGGGTGCAGGGAGAAAAGAAAGAAAGCATCGTAAGCGCGACGTCCGTTCGAGATGGTCCCCGAGCCCGGGCGTGAACGCGTTCTGGCTGCAGTCCTCGCTGTGAGAAGGAAGTGACCCGAGTCTTAGCGAGGTTCAGAAGCGGAGAGGACGACGGCGAAGGGAAGACCAAGGCAAGCGGCGGTCAAGGCGAAGAGAGGCAGACGAGCGCGGAATGAAGGCACGACGAAGAAAGGAAATGAAGGACGAAGAAGAGTGTACAAGTCGAGTTGAGCTGCGAGAGGCAGAACGCCACATTGTTTGGAAGGTGACAGTAAAGCAGCTCTCCTACAGACGGCACGAGCGTTAGCGAGTATTCGACAGGAAGAGCTGCACCGCCGCGTGCGTACCTTGCTATCGAAAGCACTTGGTGAACCTATCTGCGCTCTTGCCCCTTTGACGACGTCTGTCGCGTCGTCACGTTGTCGTCTACAGCAGACGCGAGGAGAGCGCCAGTAAGTGGCCAAGAGGGGAGTGACGGCGGAGGACTGAATAAGAGTGGTGAGCTGAACTGAAGCGGCGGCGGCGAGGGACAAGGGGACGCAGCACAACTGACAGCGATGGCGAAGTGAACAAACGAGAGCGTAGTGACAAGGAGAACATGGGAGAACGGCACGAAAGCTTCTCACCCTTCCTAGTCTCGACAACATTATAGGTATCGTAGTCTTCGCACTCGTCGTCTCCTTAGCAGTGGTAGCACCGGTTTAGTCCACGGCCACGAAAGCTGCTTGACGTCAGCGATGGTATCGAACTCGGCCATCGGGACGATATTTGCGGGTCCTACAGGGGTCAACGAGAGTTAGCAGCGTGTATAGCGTGTATAAGATGCTCGAGCGCTAGCCAGGACGAGAGCGCGAGGGATAGCAGGTCCGCAGACGTTGGAGCGCCAGAACCGTCCCCCTGA
This sequence comes from Exidia glandulosa HHB12029, assembly GCA_001632375.1. Taxonomy (NCBI): domain Eukaryota; kingdom Fungi; phylum Basidiomycota; class Agaricomycetes; order Auriculariales; family Exidiaceae; genus Exidia; species Exidia glandulosa. The sequence continues at coordinate 34,785 of KV425998.1, forward strand.
AAGGCGCCCTACATACCTTCGAGCGACCTTGTCGCCAACGGCATGCGCGGCGGTGGGCAAAGGGAGCGCTGTTGGTGAGTACGTGGTGAAGTGAAGCCACGAGTCCTGGGTAGTAGTAGCGCGCGCGTCAGTTCCTCTCGCGCTCGCTGCATGTTGAACGTACCTCGACATCACGAAGGATCTCGAAGGCTCGGTGAGTTCCTACTAGGCCTAGCTGCGTACCGGCGCCATGAGCTCGCCGGTGGCGCCGTGTCCTGCTGGCTATGGATGTGTACTCTTCGCGTCGTCAGCGTCGAATCGAGCGTTAGAGGTCAGACGAGACGTACGGCCACGACCTGCGTGTTGTGTAGCCGTCCTTCGCGCCCTAGTCGTGGAACGGTACCAGCAGTCGAGCGCTTCATAGTCGTCGCAGACATTCTTGCAGGTGCACTGCACGAGTTGGCGCCGGTCGCGGGCATCTACTTCTTGACGCGGCGATTCGGTGGTCGTGGTACTGGACGAAGCAAGCCGGGCAAAGTCCGAGTACGTTCGACTCACCGGGTTAGATGAGTGGGCCCACTCACCCATATTGTTTGCGAATCCGGTGAGTGCGCCGTTTCGAAGAGGCCAGTGTTCTGTTCCTTGCACATGGGTGAGTAGTCGAAGTTGAAGAGATAGAACAGCAGTCCGTTTTCGAAAGAGATGGGATAAGTACCCGGCTGTTGCGTTATGCTGAACACTTCCTCCTCATCCGTACGAGTACTGTGAGATACAATTCAGTATGTAGCTGCGTAGGGACTGTACGGGCGCGACGGACCTGTGAACTGTGCTTAATGAAGAAAGTGCTTACTCACCGTAATTCAGATTTGGGTGAGTGGTCTCCTTTGTACTTACAGGTTACTCACCCGCTCCTGTGATTATGATACGGTTAGTCGCGTTGCGATATGAGTACTGATAAGAATCAAGATCCTCTGAGAGTTCATCCATGACTCAATTCGCTGTAGCCTGCACAGTGTATTGTCATCCTAACAGAGGTGTAACAAGGGATACATTAGGCTACTACTGATCCCACTGTCACAGAAAGAGAGGTGACTAACCGGGATTCCGAAAACGGCCCAGTCGCCGTATATCCGAAGCGGTGAGTGGGCGCTTTTCGTGACCAGGCTGTCACGCGTCAATGGGATCAAGGTGAGCGGTCGGTTTATAGACTGACCAGTCACCGGAAAGCCTGATTCCGCCCAGTGACCAGTTTCTGGCTTTTAGAAACCGACCGCTCATCTAACCCGGTGAGTGGAATCAAAGAACTAAGGGAGCTGGACGCTTATGTAACATTGATTTGTAAGCGGGCGCTAAAGCAACCCTCTCTCCGCGAAGCGGGCGCCCGAAGGCGCGCGCTTGCCAATGTCATGCGAAGCGGGGGTATCACTTTGGCATGTACTGCAAAGTCCGACCGCAGCCCTGGTTGTTGGCGCTCGCACACTCGATCCGCCATCCGCGAACTGATTCCTGCACGCGCAGCGATGTATCTATTTGCGGAACAGCCCCTGACGACCCCCGGGGGTCGTCAGGGGTCATTTGGCGCGTTGTCCCTCATGTCCGTGCGCACTCAAGAAACGACCTTGACTCGACAGGTGTACACGTTTCTCCCTTAGGCTGCACTACACTAGGTAGCTGATAGTGACTCTTCGTTGAGGATTACTTGGTTGATAGAGGAGCCCCTTCCCTCGAGGGTCATCAGGGGCTGCGGCTATAAGCGAATATCTCCGCCGCCTGCTGCCGTTCGGTCTTCCTAACGTCGTTCAGCACCGTCAAGTCGTCTGCAGACACTTGGTTGAGCCAAGGGAAAGAAGGACAGAAAATGGAGTGCGATGACGATGACGATGGGAGGTCTTGCGCGAAAAAGCCAAAGTGATGGAGGACGTGTACAGCCGTCGTGAAGGCGGGACGATTAGATAGCATCGAGTGGATGTTGGACAGTGTGCGAGGCGGTGGAGTGGGAGGACGGGTGAAAGAAAACGAGACGAAACGCACCCTTCCCAGTCTCGATAGCGTTGTTCGCCGCAGTAGTCGTCGTAGCCGCCTCGGTCGTAGTAGTAGCCGTCGCGTTCGCGCTAGGCTGGCACGACCACGAGAGCTGCTTGATGTACGAGATGGCCTCGAACGCGGGCGTCGGGTTGGAGGTGCAGTCCAGGTCGCTGTTGGCGGCGGCGAGCAATACATATAGCGCGGTGTACGGCGCGGGCAAGTGCAAGTCCGGAGTGCGGCGGTGTCGGCGAGCGTGTAGTATCCACCACGACGGCGTATCATATCATATCCCATAACAGCCATCCACGTCCGGGCGTGCAGGAGTACGACGAAGTGATTGTTGTGCGGGGATCGACAGACATCGGACACGCAAGTCAAGAAGTGGTTCGAAGATGGATAAATTGTCCTGTAGGAGGGGTCACGTTACGACCGGGCGCACTGATGGATGGAGGTCGTTAAGAGCGTGGGCCGGAGGAGAGCGGTGCAAGGAAAGGAACGAACGCAAGCACAGTCAGCGCGAAAGCCACTATGTGGAGGATGAAAGATGACGCACGTGAAAAGCTCGCAAGTGTCGTGCGGCGGCGGGAGGAAGAACGCGATGAAGTTGCCAATGAGACGCGGGATCGTGAAGCACGAGTCCTGGAAAAGTAAACGAGCGTTGAGCATCAGCGAGTTCCCGATCTTAGCACCTGCAGGAGGGAAAGCGCCTCCAGCGCTCGCCTCAGCTCGCATACGCACCTTGGAGTGACCAAGGATCTCGAAGCATCCCGTCTTTCCGTCCGCGTTCAAACAGATCTCAAAGACGTCCTTTATACCGGTATCGGCTGCGGCGTCGAGATCTGCAGCGGCGGTTGTAGTCTCGGCCGCGGCAGACGTCGTACATAGTAGTCGTGTTGGCTGCGTCTGGTGGAACGTAAGCAGATCGTGGCAACAGGGTAGAGCGTGAAGAACGCAGTGGTGGGCCCATGTCGAAGCGCAGACAAAAGACAGGTGGGCCAGAGCAATGCGAGGACGGTTCGAAGCGAAGAAAACGAACGACTCACTCCTGCGTCTCCCTTGCCGCACTTGACGCCCTTGAAACCCTTCTTCTTTCTGAACGCGTTCGATTGGCGACTCAGTACGCCTGCGGGCTGGAACCACAGCGCATTCACGGGCTTTTTGACCCTGGTCGGAGCGTCAGCAAGGTGCGCGAGGTAGTAAGAGGCTGAGGAGCGACGGCGAGGAACGCGACGATCCAGCGAACGGAAGAATATACAGTATGAAGAGCTGAACGAACCTTGACAGCAGGGGCGTTGTTGGTCTTAGTCGGCGTCTTGGACAACGTAGCGAGGTTCTTCGAGCCCGCCGCGGGGTTGATGGACTGCGCAGCGTTGGAGGCGAACGGGTTGAACGGGAAGCGTTGGCTCGTGTTCTACATTCGGGCGTCGAGTGAGCGCGGACCTCGCGAGCTGCGCGCTGTTTGTAGTAGAAGGACAAGGGTTGCGGTGGCGCTGGCTACAAAACCAGAAGCGCGAACGGGAACAGGAATGAACGACGAAGGACATTGGCAACGCTTTACGGGAACGCAGCCGCCAGTAGCATTAGGTTGTACGAGTCTAGGAGCGCGAACGCGGAGCGCAAGGAAGGTGGACGACGCGAACGGGGGAAAGCAGAAAGAACTCACCCTGGACTATACGCCAATGCCCGCGTTGCTCGGCAACCCAGAAACGCCGCTCGCGACGGCGACGATGTTATGGTTCATGAACGAGCAGAACGGGGGACAAGATGCGGATTCTGCCGGTAGACGCTTGACCTCGACGACCTCTGTACCGGCATATCTATGGCTAAAGTCACCGCGCTCCTGTTTGAGCTCTGACCGCGTTCTCCGGCGCCTCCACAATCCCAACAGCTGCTAGCGCTTCGCCTTCTTCGTCTCTCGCAGAATTCTTCCTATCGTCTTCGCTCGCCGCCCGTCACTTGTGTCCTGTCGATTGCGATCCGCACCTGTTTCGAAGATGCCGCTCATAAACCTACTAGTACTGCAACAGGGAACGTCGTGCACATCAGGACCGAGAGTACATGGGATCCGGGAGTTCTGCCCGTTTGAGTTGTCATCTACCTACGCGAACTCAGTCATCGTTCTGCTCTACATCCTCGTCGTCTATATCCCATCGCTTCCACTCGTCCGTCGCGTCCCACAATGCGATGGTCTTATCCCACGACGCAGATGCGAACATGCGTCCGTCCGGCGAGAACGCAACGCTATTGACCCTGTCTTTGTGGTCCTTGAATGGCGTCGGGATTGCAGCTCCCGTCTGTGCATCCCACATGGCAATCTTGCTGCTCCACGAGCCTGAGACGAGACGCTTGCCGTCAGGTGACAGCGCCATGCACAACACCGCGTCATCCATCCGCAGAGGTTCGACAATGAGCGCTCTCGTCTCCGCATCCCAGATGCGGATTGTGCAGTCGGTGGACGAGGAGAATATGCGTCTGTCGTCGTGACCGAAGCATACGGCAGTGACCCAGCGCGTGTGTCCGGTATATGGCTCGCCAATGCACTTGCCGGATGCGACGTCCCATATGCGAACAGTCTTGTCCGCCGAACCGGAGACGAGGCGCGTCTTGTCCTCCGAAAATGCGACGCACCAGACTCTATCCTCGTGGCCGACCATCTCGTGCAACTGGACTCCCGTATTCGCATCCCAGACAGCGGCACGGTAATGGTCTCCGGCGGTCGCAATGTGTGTGCCGTCTCTCGAGTACGCAATCCAGTTCACGTGTCGGCCATTGTGAGCTGTGATTGGTCCGAGGACGAGTTTGCCGCTGTCGGTGTCCCAGATGCGGAACGTCCCGTCGCACGAGCAGGATGTGATGTGCGACCCGTGTACGGCTAAGCAGCACACGGTATTGGTGTGCCCTCCCAGCGGACCGATCACCGCCTTGCCAGTTTCAATGTCCCAAATGCGCAACATCTTGTCCCTTGACCCGGAGACGAGGCGACAACCGTCCGGCAGGAAAGCAACAGCATAGACTTGGTCGGTATGGCCTCGTAATGGGGATCCTGGCAGTTGAGTTACAATGTCCTCAGCATCGCAAACACAGTCCCAGCTAGGAGGTACGTACGGGTGGAGGGAGTGGACAGTTTACGCATCCATTGCTCCGCCAGCTGCGGACTCGTGATTGCGACAAGGCGTATTGTCGGTCGGATCGTAGCGGGAGGATATCGCTTCTCCGGAGCTTCAAGAGCACGCAGCGCATTGCGCGCTGTAGCGACCGCGACCGTGAGATCCAGGGACTTGTCGTAATCCCTCTTCAAGATAACTGAAGCTAGCGAGAATCGCGCTGTGGAGCTTGAGTTTGGGTACTCAAGGCAAAGTCGGTGGACATTAGGTAAAGCTCCTAACGCCTTCCTGCCATGAAATTGAGGGCGGAGATTGCTAGTAATGAGGACAGACCTTGCGCAAGAGAGTTCCATACTCAAGTGTGGTCTTCATACGGCTGGCCAGGATTGGAGATACTATCCTGGTATTTGGGCTCCGAGACCAGCAGGCCTCGGCCATACTCCATAGGCTTGGATGAATATCCTTCGGACGCTCATATGGGCGGTCTTTGAGTATAGCGAGGGGTACAGCCCTGTCGTGCACGCGATGGTAAGGAACGAGCAGTGTTCGAACCTGTAAGAAACCAATCAGGCATGTTGAGTGCTCTAGTAACACGCCGCTAACCTCAAGGATAACGCAGCCAAAGGCCCACATATCCGCTTCCTGTGTGCGATGGGCATGATCTTGAAACGACTCTGGGGCGAACCATCTCGCGGTACCCAGGTGGGATGAAGTATTGCTAGAGCGCTCGGCCAAGATGACCGAGAACCCGAAGTCGCCCAGCTGAGCGATCCCGCCCTTCTTCACCAAGATATTGGACTGCAACGATGTCAGTAGCAGGTGAGCAATTAACAAGACACTTACAGGCTTGATATCTCCATGAGCCATGTTGTATCCATGAACTACAAGACATGAGTATCAATTGATGGGGGAACACAATAACCGTACGATGCGAAAGTCCTGCTGCCACCTCCGAGAGCTGTCACTAGTTTCAGAGCAAGTATGGGAACCGTTCGTACGCCCACATACCAGTTTCATCTCCAGACAATGCAGTCGTAGCAGATCAAAGTCGCAGTCGGTCACAGGCGCGTCAACTTCGGGTTCATGACCCCCGCGAGCCGACTTCATGTACTCTATGATCGTACCACGGTCACACCATGGAGAGACAGCACAGGGAATACCGCGGTGAAGGTAAACGCCTATGAGCGGCAGGATGTATGGATGCCTGTGTCGTTGCCAAATATCGAGCTCTTGCTTGACTGCCTTGAATATCGTCAAGACGAGAAGCCGTACAGTATGTTGCCACCGCTCAGACTGACCCTTATGACCTTCTCCGGTACATCGGTGAATATGAAGCGGGTCACCTTCACGGCCACCTAGCAACGGATGAGCCACACGCACATCCTCGTGGAGGATACGCACCTCGCCCGAGTGCCCGTCGACGTCGCCGATCAATCTTCCCTTGTAGACGTCTCCATAGCCTCCCGACGCGACCTTGCGGTCGAAATCGACTACTACGGTTGCCGTGAGATCTTGCGGTGTCGCGAGAGAGTGAGACATCGAAGGGCGCGATAGAGCGGAGTGAGAGTACGAGGTCAAGGAGCAGGAATCTCACGTACACTTCTATTCCAGCACATTCCCGCCCGCAGTCCGGTGTCTTTACTGACAGTTTGACGTAGTGAACAGCGGACTCCTTGCGTTCCTGATTCGACCTTTGCAAAACACAGTGCATCAACGTTCTTTATCTAAGGAGCACAAAATGGCGTCGTTCCTCTCGTTGCTCCTACGAACCCAGAGCTGGTAGACAGCGAGACCGTTCCCTGGCCTTCGCGGACGGAAACAGAGGAGCCCCATGCGGTCTAAACATCGCCTGCTTGGACCCAACAGAAGGCGCCGGAGGCTATAACTTATCATCATGCAGGAAATGAGACGACACGGAGCCTCTTCGAGTCACCCGTAAAGTAAACAACTTCGCACGGGCGACGCCACTTCGCCAGTGGCTAACTTGGCGGGTCGACCCCGTTCAGTTCGATATGACGCAACAGGACAACACCGTCGTTCAAATGCACGTACCGTTTCGACCGCATGCGTAATGCAACGTGTAAGCAAACCGTCCTTATCGGACGCGTGTGAAGTGTGACACTCTTTCAGCGGCCGCTCCGCGGCCGGCACTTCAATTGCATCCGCCAGCGCTCAGAAGCATTTCGTCTTCCTATCCGCCAGTGTACGATCCGCCTAGAGCAATACGACCCGTTCGGCGGAGGAAACAACGTCCATGCGTCACAGCGGAGCGGTGGAGGGATAGGGGCAAATCCACTGTCGTCAGGGAGGCCAAAAATCCACTGCATCCCTCGAACGCATGGGCGCTGGGTTTGCGCGTTCCCGGGCTCTTGACATCTAAAGGCATACATCATGAAATTGGAATTACTTCAAATGTGAAACAGACAGCCAGCCAACGCAGCCGGCGAGTCGGTTATGGCGCTGAGCCCCGATTCTCGCTGCAGCCCAAGTACGACAACACGCAAACTCACGTGTTACAGTGCCCATCTCTCTCTCAGATTACTCCGCGTATTGATTGAAGGTCAGTCCTCGCAGCGGCACGCCGACATCCGCACTCTTACGCAATCTCCCAGTCTGTGTAACGCACAGAATAAGACACAAAGAACGAGTGTAAACAGCGGAAGGCGAGCGGGCGCTGGACGGTGCGCGCGCACAGCGTGGTTCTATCAAAGAAGGAGGCGGGCGGGAAAAGCGGGGGAAGTGAACCCGGGTAGCAACTGCAAAACGACAAGACCTGGACGGGATTACAAAGATACGACACCAGGCGAGACGAGACGGGACGAATGAAACCCCATCCGCATGCCCAGACAGAAGGGCGATTTATGCAGCGTTGGCGACGCACAGCACGAGGTCTGCTTCACATTCGGCATGGCGCCGAGCGCGGACGTGAAGGTGTTCTGCATGCAGTCCCCGTCCTTGAACAGCGTGCAGGCCGCGTTGAGCGGCGGGAGCCAGAATCCGACGTTGTTTGCAAGGGGTCGCGGGATCATAAATCAGCTCTCCTGTAGGCAGCACGAGCGTTAGCGGGTGATGGGCGGAGCACAAGAAGAAGTACGGAAGCAGCAAAGAAAGACTCACTTGAAGAGCGTGCAGGTCGGGTCGACGGGCGCAGGAGGCAGAAACCGACGTTGTTCGCCCACGGGTACGGGGTCTCCTAGAGAAGACGTCAACGAGTGCACCAAGATGTCGAGCGCCAGTGAGCGCGTCAGGACTCAGGAGCGTCCTGACGACCGCACGCGCACGCACCTTCGAGTCCCTGGGAATCCCGAAGCACTTGGTGAACGCGTCGGTGTTGTTGCAGCCGTCGATGCGTTCTTGGACCCGTATCGGTTGCGTCCTTCATGTTTTCATCTACACACGTGGCGGGCGTGAGCATCGGGGAAGAAGTGGGTGTACACTGGAAGGGGGCGACGGCGGAAGGAAGCGGCGAGAGTGACGAGGACACAGGGACATGCGGCGAGGACGAGCGAAGGAAAGCGATGGGGAGGGGAAAAGGGCGCCGACTACTCCAGGGAAGAGCGAGGTTGGACGCACCCTCGCCGGTCTCAATAGTGATGATGTTCGGCGAAGTAGTAGTAGCCGCCTCGATCGTGGTAGTCGTCGTAACTGTGAGATGGTCGGCCGTATCCTGGTGCGATTGGTCAGCGCCCGTAACGACGAAGCATCGAGCGAAACTCGGACGCACGTGAAGAGAACGCAAGTATCCTCTGACGGCGACGTTGTTGCCAATCGGACGCAGGGCGGTGAACACGAGTCATGCTAAGGCGAGTGTCAGAGGGCTCTTCCATTCGTGCGTCTCGTACGCTCGCGTACGCACCTGGGAGTCACCAAGAATCTCAAAGCAGCCTGTCTTGCCGTTCGCGTTCAGGAGTATTTCCTTAATAACCGTATCCGCCGCCGCGAGGTCGTCATTTGGTGGTGGTAGTCTCGGCCGGTGCGGACGTCGTAGTCGTCGCTTGCGCGGCGCCGCGAACATCTATGGAGCGTGAGCAGTGTGTCTGAACACAAGAAGCGAGTAGCGAAGCGGGCGGTGGTCAAAGCAGGTCGAACTCAGCAAGAAGCGGAAGGACGAGAAGAAGGGTTGGGGAAAGAGAGGAAACAACTCACTGCCAGCGCAGGCACCAGCGCCAGCCACTCTTCCTCTTCCTGAACTAGTTAACGACTGAACTGTGTCCCGGTACGCGTTCGTGCTGAGTCTCGAGCATGGCCGGCTTCTACGAGGGTGAGCGAGCGTCAGCAACGTGCGCAAAGGTGTAAGGGCGATAGCCAGGTCGGCGAGCGCGGGGGACAGCTCGAGAGAACTGCCCATGCGCGGGGAGAAGAGCGTCTTACACACCTTGAAGGGAGTGTAGTTCGACAAGGCGTGTTAGACGACGTCGAGCCAGCGGTGGACTTCTTGACGTGGCAGCGTTATCCGTGGGCGAAAGCCAAAAGGACGAAAGGGAAGCGTTCGTTTAGCTGGCGCGTGCGTTGAGGTATGCCCGTGTGACGCTAGAGCGCGGGTTTCAGCCAGCTTCCTCTCGCGCTCGCGCTGAACGTACCTTGGCTCGCTCTCGTGCTACGTTTGCAGGCGCCGAGAGTTCATCAGCGCTGGTCATGGCTCTGCCAGTCACGGATATGCAGTCGTGGGTCAGAGCGCGGCAGAAAAAGGTGGGTTGAACACGACGGCAGCGTCAGGACCTGTACCGATGTAGTCCTCCCGCTCATGATGTGTCGGCGTAGACGCTGCACGAGTCGAAGCGTGAAATGGCGAATTGCTGGTCGTGGGACGGGACGAAGGAAGGAAGACCGCATTTGGCGCTCAGCCCTGGTTGTTGGCGCTCGCACAGCCGAGCCGAGTCTCTGGGTCCTGGGCGCCCCGCCATTCTTTAGGGGCTTGAATCCTACGCCCTGCCTTATCGGTGCAGGGAATTCCACCGCACTCTTGCCCACTGTCCGCATCGATTATGTAGTCTGACCGGTCGTGCAAGTGCAGGTGGGCTTGGCGCACTTGACCAATGAACTTCATCTCATGCAACCACGTTGTGGTAATGTACCAGGTCTTTCTGAATCGACGAGGACGAAGCCTGCCATGATGGTTCCGGGAATCCGTCGTGGATTCGGCACCGTCGACATCCACGTGTAATGGGGAGGGTGCTGTTGTCTGACGTGGGAGCGAGACGAGTGGCACCCTCACCTAGAAGACCAATTGCTCGCGCTCCCTTGCTCCTCCCAGCCAACCCGTCTGCGACCACTTACAATGTACTGTAAGTCAATTTATTATTACCGCCGCCCAATCGCCGTTACATCGAAACCACGTTACCGCCGACCCAGTGTGACCGTTACACAGTTACCGCGAGCAACATGAAAACCTGCGTCCTGTACTGATTTCGGGCGGGGAGATGTCTCTGAGATGGCCAGGGAGGCTTTACAATGTCCCTCATTGCGTTCAATACCGTCTACATGCCTCCCTGAGCACTGCACGCCGCGAAGCGGCCCGAAATTTTGATTCCGGACCATCTAGCCACCGTTTGGGACCGTTACGCGCATTACCGCGGGCACGTCGTTACCCGTTACAAAACGCGTTTTTTACCGCCGCCCGGAGGCCCCGTTACGCGTTACGCGGTAATAAAAATTTGACTTACAGTACATGTAACACCCACAGCTCCTGCACTAACGCTGACGAGGCTCACAGCGCGACTCACATTCTTACGATGGTGTCTTTCGCCTTGAAGATTGTAACAGCGATCGTCTCGACGATTGGAGTGGCGATCATGATTTGGCAGATGGTCAACATGTTGCATAAGAGCACGCCCTCGAGCGGCGGCGGCGGCTCCAGTGGCGGGGACTCGAGCGGCGGCGACTCGAGCGGCGGGAAGTCGAGTGGCGACCAGTTCGGCGGCTGCAGCCAGTCGTACACCGCCGTCGCGGGCGATTCCTGCACCTCAATCGCGCAGAACTTCGGCATCTCCGTCCCCCATTTCCTCTCGCTGAACCCGAGCGTCTCCGTCGACTGTAGAAACCTCCACATCGGCACCGCGTACTGCCTCGAGTCCAGCGGGACCGACTCCAGTGGTGGCGACTCCAGCGGCGACGATCCCAGCGGCGCCGACTCGAGCGGTGACGAGTCCCCCGGCTGCAGTCATTCGTACACCGCCGTTGCGGGCGATACCTGCAACTTGATCGCTCGGAACTTCGGCGTCTCCGTCGACCAGTTCCTTTCGCTGAACCCGAGCGTCTCGCCCGACTGCACCAACCTCCATATTGGTACCGCGTACTGCGTCTGAGCACTTTGCCTTAAAGTTCTACGCTTTTGCTGGACGACGTGGTTGTGGATTCCGTTTATGCAGCGACTGACTGCCCTCGCTCGCTTCGAGTTCATCCACACGAATATCTCTGCTCCCAAACGAGCCGGGTGCCAGATCTTCATTCCGTGTGCAGTTATGAACCTCGGTCTTGGCCTCGGATGCAACACCCAAGGCATCTGTTATCGTGTCGAACTTGCATAGGTCTATCATTTGTATGACTAGGCAGTGCGACAGCTCCTACCCAGAACAGTGACATTGACCTTTTGAAATGCTCTACCAGCGAGACTGGACGAACAACGACAGCATCCAATAACTATCCTTGCAATTCTTGTCGCTTTGAATTGTGGGGTCAAGAGTCAGCGAAGGTCAAGACGAGAGATTGTGTCAGCGACGGCGAGGCGCACGAGCGAGAAGTGGGTTGAGACGTGCGTCGAGGAGCAGCCAACCGCAGGGGAGAGAGGGAGACGGATGAGGCGAGTTAGGCGGCGGGTGACAATAAACTGATTCCCACGGGCTCGGAATCAGGAAGTACCTCCGCTACACGTTGCGGGGACCGGCGCAGAGAGTTCAGCAGAGAGCGAGAGATAGCAAACACCAAGCAACAGCAGGAGGGAAGATCAAACAGCAGGGAGAAAGTATCATGACACGTCGAGGTGCGAAAGAGAAAGTAGGCAGCTACGCAGCCTTCCCTGCTTCTATGGCACGAATCATCGCAGTAGTAGCAATCAACTCGGCGCTGACACAACCACGAGAGCTGCCTTGAGATCCGAGTTGATTTCGAGCGCGGAGGTCTCGTGCGACTGTAGTCCAGGTGGCTGTTGAGGGCGACGAGCATTGTGGTAGGAGTAGTCGTCGACGTGTCCACCGTCGACATAGACACAAGTTGGGCGTGTAGGAGCGCGACAAAAAATGTCTGACGGCCGGGGATCGACGGCGACTGATACGAAGAAGGATAGGTTGTCGTGCGGATGACAAACGTGGAGGGCGATAGTCCGTGAGATAGGCGGGCACAGTTGGAATGACGGATGGGAAGGTAGGCGGAGGTCGTTATGAGCTCTGCGCGACGGCGAGGGGAGAAAGGAGACCGGTGCAAGGAGAGAGAAAGACCGTCCGTAGGACGTCCACCATCTGAAGAACGAGACTCGAACGCACGCGAAGAGCTCGGCATAATCATACGGGAGAATACCACGTTGTCATGGGACGAGGGATAGTAAATTGCGAGTCCTTGCCTTCGCCGAGGATCTCAAAGTACTCCGTCTTGCTGTGCGCGCTCAAGCCCTAAGACGTCCTTAATACCCGTGTTAGCTACGGCGGCGGTCGTCGGCTGTCGCTGTAGAGGTGGTCGTCGTCGCGTGCGGCGTCTAGACGAGGGAGCGGGTCAGTAAATGAGAGGAAGTTATGCCGAAGGACGGACTGCCTGACCCAGTCTCTTTCATCACCCATCTTCTTCCTGAACATTTTTTTCGGCGGCAGCTCTTCTTCGCGGCACACCTCCAAGAGGGTTTCTTGACCTTGGTCGGCCTTTACACTGAGTAATAGAGTGTGAACGCGTCGATCAAGCGAGGGCGACGACGGAACGAACCTGTAGAGCAGCGGCACTGTGCATCTTTGTAGGCCTCGAGTTACGAAGAGGGTTGATGAGATTCTAGACTTGGGCGCATTTGACAGAAACAGAGGTCAATGCGTGTGCGATGGGAATGGCGCTGTGGCGACAGGGACACAAGTACGACTGCTGGCACGAAGCCAGACGCATGCGCAGTATCCGCGGCACAGACGCGCAACGCAACGACAAGCACCATAGCCAGGCCATAGCACCGCCAAAAACGACGCGCGAAACACCACGGGGTAATGGACCGCCGGTGAAAAAGAGCACGGTTGGCCCCGACGTTGTGCGCGCCTGCAACTCGTCATTTGCATCAACAGCGACCGCTTAGTGCACCGCTGGCCGTCGAGTTTGCGAGACGGCGACAAAACGGAAACGGATAAAGCAGACTCCCACTGGACTGTCGTTGGACGCCTATGACCGCATTCCTCAGCGGCGAGCCCCGCTCGCGACGGCGACAAAGGCGAGGGCAGCAACGGACGTAATCATGGACAAGAAGAACGGTGGAAGATGCGGATTGTACCGGTCGACGCCGGTCGCCGAGTGCAGCTTGACCTCGGATCACCATGGACGCGGAGGTAGATCTATCGCTAACGTCACCGGGCTCTCATTTCAACTGTGCTTGCGCTTCTCGACGCCTACAGAAGCACTCCCGCTGCCAACAGTCCGCGAGCGCTGCCTCCGTTTCTAGACTTCTTTCTTAGGCTTGCGATCTGCAACCGTTCAAAAATGCGATTCACAATCTACTAAGTTACTAGCGCAAGAGGGGGCGTCGCGTACATCATGACCGAGAGCACATGGATCCAAAAATTCCGCACCAATCGTCGTCATCTGCCCGCGTCAACTCAGTCATCGTCCTTCTCTACATCCTCGTCGTCTATATCCCAACGCTTCCAGTCGTCCGTCGCGTCCCACAATGTGATGGTCTTGTCCCAGCTCGCAGACGCAATCTTGCGTCCGTCCGGCGAGAAAGCAACGCTCTGGGCCCTGTCTGCGTGGTCCTTGAAAGGCGTCGGGATTGCTGCTCCCGTCTGCGCATCCCACAGAGCAATCTTGCCGCTCAACGAGCCCGATACGAGACGCTTGCCGTCTGGTGACAGCGCCATGCACTGTACCCAGTTATCCATACGCAGAGGTTTGACGATGAGCGCTCTCGTCTCCGCATCCCAGATTCTGATTGTGCAGTCCCACGACGATGAGAATACGTGTCTGCCGTCGCGACTGAAGCATACGGCTTTGACCGGGCCTGTGTGCCCGGTCAATGGCTCGCCAATGCACTCGCCGGATGCGACGTCCCATATGCGAACGGTGTAGTCCCACGAACCGGAGACGAGGCGCGTCCCGTCCTCCGAAAACGCGACGCACAGGACCCAAAACGTGTGGCCGACCATCTCGCGCAACCGGACTCCCGTGTTCGCATCCCAGACAGCGGCGCGGCTATCGTATCCGGCGGTAGCAATGCACGTGCCGTCCCTCGAGTACGCAATGCAGTTCAACGCTTTGCCACGGTGAGCAGTGACTGGTCCGAGGAGGAGTGCGCCACTTTCAGCGTCCCAGACGCAGAACGTCCCGTAATACGAGCAGGATGCGATGTGCGAACCGTGAACCGCTACGCACTCTACGGTCCTGGTGTGCCCTTCTAGCGGACCGATCAACGTCTTGCCAGTTTTAATGTCCCAGATGCGAAGCGTCCTACCCCATGACGAGGAGACAAGGTGACGACCATCCGGAAGGAAAGCGACAAAAGCTGAGACTGCGTCGTCGTTGTCTCGAAATGGGGATTGCAGTTCAGCTGCGGGCCGCGTTAAGGCAATGCGAGCAAACGTTGGATGGAACTTGCGCACGAGAGCTGAACTTCGTCATAAACTCTTCGGCAAGTCGTTCATCCTTCAGGGCGATGGTGCGTGCGGCAGACCGCAGCTTTGCAGGTCGATACCGTCCATGTGGCGACAGCCCTACAATCGCCATCCGCGTCTTCAAGACCGCAGATACATCGGAGTCCAGGCCCCGCGGTGGTTGCGAGATGAGTGACTGCAAAGACTGCTCCGCCGTCCAAGTAGCCGTCGTTGACATGCACTTTCGCACAATTTCGTCGAGAACAAATCGGCCAGTCTCTGATCAGTGGTTTTCTTTGAGCTCACTGAGGGTGGGTCCAACGGAGGAACTTACCCGTGGCCGAAAGGACAGATTGTAGATACAGATAATCTAACTTCATAGCCTGAGACTTCCCGAGTGATGACATCGCCGCGGCGGTTGCCAGATAGCAGGCCACGCAATCTCGCTCTACGTGCGATTAGCCGTGTCTCGTACATATAGTCTCAAGCATTCCAAAATTAGAACAGCTTTCTGAGATAATCGTCTCAATACTCGCAAGCTCGGCAAACCGATCGGGTAGAATACTGAAAGGAAGTCAGGACTTGTGAAAATTGTCAGCTGCACCATTTGCGCATACCTGCTGAGGATTGCAGCAACTTGCAGCTGCTGAGTGATTTCTCCAACAGATAGCCGTGAACCTGGCAGCACCGCGCAGCATCCCAGGCTAAGGGCGTAGATAACAGGTGACAGTGTCTCCGGACAGGGCGGGGGCTCTGCTTTGGAGAGAGCTATGATGACTTGTAAGTCATTGTCCTTTGTATGATATGGATGAATTCCACTATTGACCTGCAATTCTCGGACATCTGCATCAGCCTTCGCAAATGGTAATTATTCATAAAGCTGACCTCTATGACGAGGCAGCCGCAGGCCCATATATCGCTTGCGACTGTCTGCCGCGGTCTGTCCTCCACGAATAGCTCAGGCGCCATCCACCTGCATGTTCCCTTGACGTAGCTGTGTTGCGTGACTATGGAAGGAAGAGCGAGCTTCAACCCCTCGGTTTGCACATCCATTCTCCCAGCCGAGTACTGCCGATAGAGAACTGCTGACAGACCGAAGTCGCTCAGCCGAGCCACACCGTCATCGGAGACCAGGACGTTTCCCTGGGTGACAATGATTAGTTGAGTAAACGGCGGCGAATCCACTTACTCCCTTGACGTCTCCGTGCACTATTAGCTTGCTGTGTACTGACAGGGCGAGGTTCAGTACTATGAAGGGCTGTCGAGTATGATAGTAAGCCCACAGTATTCTAGTCCACGCATAACTTGCACCAGCTAATCCAATACACCATTAAGCGCAATGTTATAAACAGAATACTGCGACTCACAAGCGACAGTCTCACACTGGCTACATCCGGGTTATCCGCACGTTTGCGCACGTACACATTGATGTCGCCGGAATCGTACCACGGAGACACCATGGCAGGTACTGGTCCAAGTCCGGCATACAAACCGCACATCAGGTGGATATTCTGGTGAAATAGTTTCCTCCACACAGAGATCTCGCGCCGGAAGTGCTACAGCATTCAATTTCGCAATGGGATGGGAAGTAACTCGATCACGGACCCTAAGTGTCCTCCGGTCCTTCGGGTCGATAACGCGTAGAACCTTGAGAGCAACCTTGATGGAGTGAGAACTGTTCGACAAGCACACATGCGCTGCACACCTTCATCGGACCGTAATGACTATCCCACGTGCCCTGATAAACATCTGCGGACCCTCCGTAACCAACAGGTCGCTCGCTGACGTCAAATATCTCGTCTGTGATGTTGGTTCCGAGGGATGAGGTACGTCTTTCTCCTGGTGTTAACAGCGCGTATCGATTCGTCTCTGCAGGATCATACGGCGGTGACGCAGATCTCCTGCACGTAACTTCAGCGGCTACTACGGTTCCGTCGAGCTGAGGACGTACTCTGACCACGTTTCGCTTTCACTACCACTGCGGTCACCTGACATCCCAAGAACTCGTACGAGGAGCGCAATGCAGGAAGGCAACGTGCGGATGCTGTACGGAAGCGCGGCCTCAACGCGCTGCCACCATGCCTCACGAGCCCGATGCAAACCCGGGCGAGGAAGGAATTCGAAAGTTGGATGGCTTTTCCGGCTAAGGGTCACGAAAGCGGGAGAAACAGGCAGACAGGCGGCGGTTGACCACCCTACCCTGAAGGAATCTTGTGTATACCACTGAACGCTTTAGCTAACAAAAAGTTCCGACTCCGTTTTAAGCGGGTAGAATCCGGAGCGTCACGGCCACAGATCGCACGTGTGTCAGAGAACGCACTTTGAGCCATATCACTGCAGTGATCCTCAAAAGCAGAGACCGAAGTAGACAGGAATGCGAGTCCGGTCGACGGTATGTGAAGTAAGAGGACATCATGCGGAAGATGCGGCTGACCCGGACGCGTGAGTGACCTGAACTCATACACCTCAAGTCAGGTACGACACGGCCGTGCTGATAATCTTCGTTAGCTCACTGTCTCATAGTTTCGTACCGCAAGTGTCGCCCCGACATCGAGATTGAATCCTTCCCCGTAGTAAACGGGGCCTCGCAGCGATAAGATTTCCCTAAACAAACCTCTCAGTTAGTATATCGTACAACAGAGAGAAGATAGCCGAAACGGGGCGGGGAGCTGTATGGTGCGGGCGCACAGCGTGGTTGCACCAAGAAATGGTGGTCAGGTGGTGAGCGAAAAGGGGGGAGGTGAGCTCGAACGAACTAAGGAGGCAACGGGAAAAACCTCTTTGATCCCGTACCGTCACCATCAGATCCCGCGGACAGAAGCGCGCGCGCGTCACAGCTCTCGACGCCCGTAGCCTGTCATGATGCCTAAGAAAAAGGCCAATAAATCACAGAACAATCGTTATGAAGCGCTCGAAGTGCAGGAAACAGAGCCTGACGAACCGGACACCAGCCAGGTGCCCGAGGCTGCCAGCACCATTCGCCACACCAGGAGCGCTTCCACCCATAACGACTCGTCCTTGTCTTTCTTCCAAGCCCTCGAACAGGGTCTAAACCAGTCTATTGCCCTCATCGACACCGCCAATTGTAAAGCCGGCTGGTGGGAGACGCTGCGCTTCGAGCTACGTTCAACGCTCAAGTCGCTCTCCAACCGCGCCGCCACCTTGGCGAAGAACAGCACTGATACCTATCCTGGCGTGCAAGAAGCAACAGCGCCACAGGCACGCGTGCTGTCGCCGAGCCCATCACCGGACGAGTCCCATCTGTCAAACCGTACAGGTCCCGGCACCCACTCTTCGTTCGACGACGTCGAGTCTGCCGTCGCGCGCGCCCTACCAGCTCTGCTCAAGGAGCTCCTCGCGCGCGAATTCAAGGACCTACGGGACTCGCTCCACGCTCGGCCAGACGGGCACACTGACGACGACGCGCGGTCCCGCAACGTCGCGTGCTGCCCGTCCCACCCACACGAACCAGACCCACCAAAGCCCGCTGCCCTTCCGCAAGCCACAGAGCGAGACGTCACCATCTCGCTCGCGCGCGTCCTGTCGACGGACGCGGTGCGCTCGCTGTCGGAAGCCGAGGTCAAAGCTCGTGTGGAGACTGCCATCGCCCTCTCATCACCGACCGCGACGTGTCTGTCCACACCCGCGGTCCAGGGCGTCAAACTACTGTCTAATGGCAACATCCGCATCCGTACCACGTCCGAGGAGGTCAGGTCCGCGCTGACCAGCAACCCCGGCGCCTGGCTGCCCTCAGTGGCAGAAGGTGCTCAGTTAGCGCGCGACCTGTTCACCGTCGAAGTACGAGCCGTCCCGACCACGTTCAGTCCGGACGAGCCGTGCGCCCTCCAAGGCGTGTACCAAGCCAACGCTCACGCGCTCCCATCTGCCACCTCCATCGTCTCGATGCGGTGGCTGCGCGAGCTGAAGCAGGAGAAGAGATCCTCGTCGCTTCTCATCGTCCTCGACGGCGTTGAAGCCTTCAACAACGCCGTCTACTATGGTATCTCGATCCGGGGCCGCCAGTGCGACGTCTGTCCGCACGTCCCGCCCCCGATCCAGTGTTACTTCTGTCAAGGTTGGGGCCACACCGTCAACGCGTGCCCACGCAAGAAATCCAACCTCGTCATCATCTGCGCCCGTTGTGCTGGACCGCACGCAACGGGCGCGTGCTCATGCCCCAACAGGCCCAGCTGTTCGTCGCTGCGGACCTGTACGCACATCGCGCTGAAATGCGCGAACTGCGGGGGGCGTCATAAGGCGTTCAGCGTCGACTGTCCTGCCCGACGCAGAGCAGCAGCTGAGGTCGCGCGTCAGCCAAGACACACGCGCGCCCTCGCTGCCTACTCGTCCTCGTCGCCGCGCTCCGGGGGCGCCGCGGCGAGCGACACGCGTCGCTCACTCTCGTTCTCTGGTTCCCCACGCGCGGGCAGCGCGTGGGCGAGCTAGATGTCGACCAGAACGATTGGGGGTGTACGAATTCGGTCACTGAACGTCGGGAAACGCAGGACAACCGTCGACTCGCTCTTATGCGACGGGGACCTCGCGGAGTACGACGTTCTGTGCCTGCAGGAGCTGCCGGTAGGATGGGGGGCGAGGGTGTTGGAGAGGTATAAGGAGCATTGGGTTCCCGTCTTCCCGTCACGCTATGATCCCAAGTCCAAAGAGCAGTCCACGCGCAGCGCCATCATGATTCGTACACACTTCCTTTCGAGCACGTATACCCCCATCCACATGGACACTTTAGACATCACAGCCGTTGCGTTCAACTTCCCCCATATTTCTTTTTCACTTTTTTCCGTTTACAACCCTTGCGATTCCGACGATTCTATCACCCTTTTACACTATTTCCTTTCTTCCAACCCGTCTATTCCGAGGCGCCTGGTCGTCGAGGGCGATTTCAACAAGCACCACCCCCTTTGGTCTGGCCCACTTTCCCGCTCCCGCCGCTCCTCCGATGCTGAGGCGCTGCTCGCGCTCATGGCGCAGTTCGACCTCCAGCTTGCCCTTCCCCCTGCCACCGTCACCCATGAATCCGGCTCTACGCTGGACCTCGTTCTCGTCACGTCGGAACTCGCAGATGCTGTCGTCTCGTGCGGCACCTCTTTCGGGCACGGCTCTGACCACGAGGCGGTCGATCTAGTTCTGGATCTTGACATCGCTCGCGCTGAACCGGAACCGAGGCCAATGTGGCGCGAGGTTGCCTGGGCAGAGTTCATCGAGGTGCTCGTGGAACTAATCGCGGCATCGCCTATCATCGCGGACATCGTCGTCGCGTATGCCAATGACGCCTCTGTGCTAGGCACTCCGCAGGCGCTGGATGAGGCTTTTGAGGCGGTGCTCGACATCCTCGAGGAAACGGCGAGGCGCTGCATCCCTGTAGCTAAGCCCTCTCCGTTCTCCAAGAGATGGTGGACTCGAGAGTTGACTGACATGCGTCGCGTACTAAAGCGCTTACAACGTAGGGCTAGGAAACGGCAGGCAACGGAGCAGGAGAAGGAAGAGGCGAGGATCCATTGCAGGGCGTACCATAAGGAGATACGGAGGACCAAACGCGAGCACTGGAGGAACTGGCTCGAGGACGCCACGGAGCAGACGATCTGGACGGCCAATCGCTATGCGTCCCAGGAGAACGGTGCTGGCCCATCGCGCATCCCCACCCTGAAGGACGGCAACACCGTCGCAGAGTCGCCCGCGGAGAAGACGGAGATGCTCTGTCGCGTCTTCTTCCCGCCGCAGCCAGCTGTCAGCATGGACGACGCCGCCGCGTTCGAGTACCCCGAGCCACTGCCCGACGAGCCTGTGACGGACGAGGAGGTCGAAGCGTTCATCGACTCACTCGCCCCGTTCAAGGCGCCAGGTCTTCGAGGCACGCGGAACATTGCGCTGCGCAAGTGCCGCGACATCCTCGCTCCCATCTTCCGCGTCTTGCTCCAGGCGTCGTATCGTCTCGGCTACCACCCGCGCGCTGCAAAGCGATTCGTCACCATCGTGTTACGCAAACCCGGGAAAGACGATTACACCAAGCCTGGCTCGTGGCGCCCCATCGTGCTGGAGGACAGCGAGGGCAAGACGCCTGAGGGTGTTACCGCACGCCGCCTCGTCTCTGTCGCCGAGCGCTGCGGCCTCCTTCCTCCCAACCAGTTCGGTGCGCGGCCAGGACGCACGACCACGGATGCGGCGCTACTGCTGACGCAGTATATCCACGACGTCTGGCGGCAGAAGGGGGTGGCATCGGTGCTCTATCTGGACATCAAACAGGCGTTCCCAACAGTCTGCCACGCGCGCTTGCTACACAACATGCGGAAGCGTCGAGTCCCTACAGAGCTCGTCAACTTCGTTGCGAGCTTCCTCCGCGACCGCAAGACCAAGCTGCGCCTGGGTGACGTCGAGTCAGACTGGATCGATGCCGACTACGGGATCCCACAAGGCTCACCGCTATCGCCCATCCTGTACCTGTTCTACGCCGCCGACCTCCTCGAGATCTTCGACCCGACCGCGCGCAGCATCTTCACGCGCCAACTCGTCACAGGCTTCGTCGACGATACGGCTATTGTGGTGTCATCTCGCGAAGGCGCGGCGCGGAACATCGAGCTCCTACGCCCTCTGGTCACGCGCGCGTTCGGCTGGTCTGAGCGTCATGCTTGTCGCTTCGACGTGGCCAAGTTCCACCTCGTACATCACACGCGCAACAAGGCACGGCTGGTCGACGCGGAACTGGTCCTGGGCGACATCACGATCCGTCCCGAGCAGCAGGCGCGTTACCTCGGCGTGATACTGGATAAGGAGCTCCGTTGGCACGCTCACGTCGACTCGGTGGTCGCCAAGTCCACGGCAGCGGTTCTGGCAATAGGACGGCTTGCAACGGGACGGTTCGGGCTCCCGTACAAGTTCATCCGCAACCTGTACACGTCGGTGATCATACCCAAGATGGACTATGGCGCAGTGCTGTGGTATACGCCCGTCCAGGACCAGGAGGGTGCTCGTCGCCGCGGCTCTGTAGGCTTCGCCAACCGGCTCGCGAAGGTCCAACGCATCGCTACGCGGCTCATCACGGGCGCGTTTAAGACCACTGCGACCGATGCCATGGAGTACTACGCCTTCCTCCTGCCCATGGACCTCCGCATGAACCTGTCCGTCTACCACGCCGCCGTACGCCTTGCCACTATCCCGACGCAGCACCCGCTCTACTCCATCGTCCGTCGCAGTATGGCGCGCAGCCCACGCTTCTTCAAATCACCGCTCCACAAGCTCTTCCACGCCTTCCCGGACCTGCAGTACGTCGAGCGTATCGACTGCACTCCGCGCGCGACGACATGGAAACCGCTCTTCGCGAAACGCGTAGCAGCATCGCGCGACGAAGCCATGGCAGTTGTGGAGGAGCTGGAGAGGTCAGGCGCGCTATGCATCTTCTCAGACGGATCCGGCGAGGACGGCGCGGTCGGGGCAGCAGCGGTCGCATCAGACCCACTCAGCGGCGCGCTGCTCGCGCGCCGAGCGCACCTGGGAGCACTCACGGAGCACACGGTGTTCGAGGGCGAGTTGTACGGTATCCTGCTCGCGCTACGCATCCTGCGCGAGCTGCGCACGGTCCGCGACCTCGCCTACATCCTACTCGACAACCAGTCCGCGATATCACGCACCCACACCCCACGCGCGAAGTCAGGACAGTGCATCACGAATGCGATACTCGAGGAGGCGGAGCAACTGAGCGCGCAACGCCCGGATCTGCAACTGACGCTGGTATGGGTGCCTGGACATGAAGGCGTTGAGGGCAACGAACTCGCCGACCTCCACGCCAAGAAGGGGTCCGCGCGCGACGACTCCGAGGACGCTGAGCTCGACGACGAGCTCCTGCCCACCAGCGCTGCCGCGCTACGCGCGTCGTTCAAGCAGTATACGCTGGCGCGCTGGCGCGAGCGGTGGGCGAAGTCGGAACGCGGCCAACGCTACGCGCGATTCGACAGCTCGCCGCCATCCGCTCGCGTCGCTCGCGCACACCATGGCCTTAAGCGTGCCGACGCCGCCGCCCTCACGCAGCTCCGCACCGGCCACGTCGCGCTCAACGCGTACCTCCATCGCATCACCGCGATAGACTCCCCGCTATGCACGCGCTGCAATGAACCCGAGACGGTCGACCATTTCCTCCTCCGTTGCCCACGTTTCCTAGTCCAACGAGGTACGCTGCGCAGTCAACTCAAAGGTCAGGTTCTTTCCACTCGAGCTGTGCTTGGCTCTCCCCGCAATCTCGCGGCCGTCATGACCTATATTAACGCTACAGGACGCCTCGTTTCCGGGTCCGCGCGGGCGACGCAGACCCAGACTTAACCACCCGCCTCGTTTCACCTTTTTACCACACGATCCGGGCCGCCATTTAACACTATTCTTTCTTTTCTCCTCTTCACCTCATCTCTCCCGCCGTCCCATTACCCACCCACTAGACCCGTCCTGTCCGACCGCAACGCCGTAATAATTACCTACGTGCGCACTATCCCAAATCTCAACCTAAGACCCAGTTCCCACACCGTTTCATTACCAACACCGTCTCTCTCCCCCTCATGACCGTTCTGATTCTCGCGCGCGCTGGCCTGCTCTCCACGTAGATCGCCCCGCTTGTATCAGTTGTCGCGGTGGCTACATAGGTTCGTATGTACCTGAACAGTCACTATAAAAATGGATTTCATCATCGAGGCAACGGACAGCAACTCCAAAACAATATGGGGACGGAATTACATAGATACAACACTACGGACAGGAAGGAGCCAGAAGGACACCACCGAAGAGACAGGACGAGAGCGAATAAACAACCCATACGGATAACATTACACAGAAGAGGGGAGTGGTTTATACGGCGTTGGCGACGCAGGCTTACGAGTTCTGCTTCACGTTAGCGATGGAGCCGAGCGCGGGCGTGAATGCGTTCTGCGTGCAGTCCTCGTCGCTGTAAAGAGCGCGAGCGTCAGCGATGAGGGAAAACGAGAAGCGGCAACGGCGACGGCACCGACGGCGACGCCGAGTAGTAGGGAAGGAACGGCGCGCGGCGAGCACTGAGTAGGGACTTGAAGGGCAAGGATTAACGGGAATAAGGGGGAAGCAACGAGGGCGCAGGGTATGCGAAAGCGGGACACTCACGTGAAGAGCGTGCAAGTCGAGTTGGGCGGCGGGAGCGAGGACACAACGTTGTTTGCAATTCGCGAAGCAGCTCTCCTTGGAGCTGCCGAGGATCTCGAAGCACTTGGTGAACCCGTCGACGAGGTTGCATCCCTCGATGACGTCCTTGATGCCTGTGTCGGTCGCGTCGTTCGCGTTGTCGTCTTCTACAGCAGGCGCGAGCGTTAGCGAGAGGTCAAGAGAAGGATGTATACGAGAGTGACGGCGGCGTAGCAACAGTGGTAGGGCGCGTACGAGGAGTAGACGAAGGGGGGCCGCGGTGAACGGGACTTGGCGAGGAGGCGAGGAGGAACGAGCATGAAGAGTGAATCAGAAGCGGGAAATGGATGAGGGGCTCCAAGACAGGAAGGGGGGACGTGGAAGACAGCTAGTACGCACCCTTTCCAGTCTCGATAGCATTGTTGGCCGTAGTAGTAGCACTGGCCTCATCAGTCGTAGTCGTAGCAGTCAAGTCCGCGGTGGGTCGACACGACCACGACAACTGCTTCATATCCGAGATGGCCTCCAACGCGGCCGTAGGGGACGATGCGCAGTCCCTGAGGTCGCTGTGGGAGGCGGCGAGTGTCTGAGGAAGACGTCCAATTAGGCGGCGCGAACGAGTCGGAAGGGCGGCGGTGTCGGCGAGGAAGCAGTATGCACCACGACGGCATATCATTCAGCCAGCCACGTCCGGGCATGTAGGAGCGCGACGAAGCGATTGAAGTCCGGGATCGACAGCGAGTGATACGAAGATAGATAGATTGTCGTGCAGGAGCAGAACGTGGAGGGCGATCCATAGGGGTAAGTCAGATGTGGGCGCAGTTGGAATGACGAATGGTAGATGGGAACAGAGGCGGAAGTCGATAGGAGCGCGGCGTGGCGGCGACGAGGAGGAGAAAGGCGCTGTGAGCGAGAGAGAAAGGACGAACGCAAGCATTGTCCATGAACAAAGACGCACGTAAAGAGCTTGCAAGTGTCGTCCGGCGGCGGGCGACGTTGCGAACGATCGGACGACGGATGACGAAGCGCAAGTCCTGTGTGAGCGTCAGCAAGTGCACCTCGTGAGGCGGAGGCTCGCTGTACGCACATTAAAGTCACCGAGGGCTCGAAACAGCCCGTCTTTCCGTCCATGTTCAAACGCTTCTCCACGACGTCCTTGATAGCAGTATTTGCGGCAGCGAGGTCGTGAGCGGCAGTGGTCGTGTCTCCCGGCGCGGAGGTCGTCGTCGTCGCATTGGCGGGGTCTGCAGGCGTGTAAGCAACGAGCGCGCGCAGTGGTGGACTCGCTGAAGCGAGGCAAGGAAACGACTCACTCCCAGCTCCAGCATGGGCACCGACGCCAGCGTTACCATAGGCCTTGCCGCCCTCCGAGCCTTTGGAACCATCTTCTTCCTGAGGGAGTGTGCAGCGGGCCTTGCGTCCAGGTACACAGGAACCACATCGCCGACACCGGCTTCTTGACGATGACTGGCTGCTGCACTGAGCAACCGAGCGTTAGCAACGGACAGCGACGTTCGAGCGCGACGCCAGGGTGGAACGAACCTAGATGGCAGCGTACTTGACGTGTCATACGACATGGCGAGTTTCGTCGAGTCAGGGGCAGAGTTGACGGTCTTCTTGACCTGGCTGGGTTGGTCGTGGGCGGGACGCTCTCGTTCGGGCAGCGCGTGCGTGGCGGCAGTGAGCTGCTTGTGGACGCGTGCCCAAATGAAGCCCGAGTCCTACGCAATGCACGTGTCAGCCACGTACGTTCATCTGGCCCTCCTCGCTCGCTCAACGTACCTTTCCCCAAAATCTCCTACAACACAGTCCTTGCTGCGTGCGGTTCAGGCTGTGGATGTGTAGTCGTTGCGTCGTCGCCGTCTAGTCAAGCGTCAGAGCGCCCTAGAAACAAGGTGTGTCAAACGAGACGTACTTGTTACGCCCAGCGTCAGGACCTGTATCGCTGCCGTCCTCCCGCTCATGATGTGTCGGTGTGGGTGCTGCGCGAGTCGAAGCGTGAAATGGCAATTTGGTGGTCGTGGGACGGGACGAAGGAAGGAAGTCCGCAATTGGCGCTCAGCCCTGGTTGTTGGCGCCCGCACAGCCGAGCCGAATCACTGGGTCCTGGGCGCCGCGCCGCCATTCTTTAGGGGCCTGCATCCCACGCTCTGCATTATCGGTGCAACTGCGTCGACAGGCTGTGGGTCCCAGTGACCTCCCGATATGACAGGCAAAGTCCAACATGGATGACGCCGAGTGTACATGTTCTGGCAGTTGCGGGCGTCGGGACGAAAACACTACGACGAGAAACGCGAGGGGAAAGGCCGCGTGGGAGCGCAAGACGCAGCCTGCGTTCTTCGAAACGTGCAGCGGGAGTTATAGAGCAGCGGCGTCGACACCAGGCAAGCCAGCCGGAGACCGTGAGGCGCGGTGTGCGCGCCAGTGGAGCGCAAGAGTGTATGTGCGCACGCGGATTGGCCGCCGCCATAAAATGCAGCAATGCGTTTGGTGGACCAGCCATGTCATGACAGTTCGTGCAGGTCTCAACGTAAAAAAGTAGGCACTCCTATGTGGAAAGGCGTAGCTCCGTGCGCTGGCGGTTGGTCAGGTCGGATGGTCGCGAATCGAGACTCGAGAGCAAGAGCGCGCGCGGATTTAAGCACACTGTCCCCGGCGCTCTACTCCTCTTCACCTCAACCTCAACACAAATCGGCGTAAACGGGAAATTCCTCACAGCGATAAGATTCACGATCCTCTCTACACAGAAGAAATGCCCTGATGGTAGCTCTAACGTACAACAGAGAACAGAGGAGGATGCGTGGAAGGTATAGGGATGGGAGCTGGATGGTGCGCACACAGCGTGGTTGTACCAAAAATTAGGGGGTGAAAGGGAGGGAAAGGTGAGCTCGAACGAACAGAGGAAGGGACGGATAGCAACTCCAGGACAAAACGGGATGGACATTACATAGATACGACACCAGATGGGACGAGAGCGAAAGAAAAAACAACCCATACGGATAGATAACGTTACACAGAACCCGGGGAGTAGTTTCTTTAGCGCAACACCACAAGTTCTGGCCGAGCGCGGGCGTGATGA
Source organism: Exidia glandulosa HHB12029 (assembly GCA_001632375.1). Taxonomy (NCBI): domain Eukaryota; kingdom Fungi; phylum Basidiomycota; class Agaricomycetes; order Auriculariales; family Exidiaceae; genus Exidia; species Exidia glandulosa. The sequence continues at coordinate 61,883 of KV425998.1, forward strand.
TGAATGTGTTTTGGGTGCAGTCCTCGTCGCTGCAAGGGAAGAGCGGAGCGTTCAGCAGCAGGGCGAGCGATTATGCAGGGGAGCGAGCGCGAGGTGGACAGCAGGGATAAGGAGAAGGTTGGGAGCGAACCAAACTCGCGCCATAGCAGGCGCGATCTGGAAGAAACACACGGACGTAACGAAGAGATGTAACACTCACGTAAAATGCGTGCACGTCGAGTTGGGCGGCAGGAGCCAGAACGCAAGGGGACGAGGGATCGGGAAGCAGCTCTCCTACGGCGAGCGTCAGCGCGTGCTCTAAGACGTCGAGCGCGTCAGGACACAGCAGTGTCCTGACTCCTGACGGCCGCGCGCGCACGGACGCACCTTCGAGTCACCGAGTATCTCGAAGCATTTGGTGAACCTGTCGGCGTTGATGCAGCCCTCGACGACGTCCTTGATACCCGTGTCGGTCGCGTTATTCACGCTGCTGTCTATAGCAGACGCGGCGAGAAGGTCAGCGCGCAGTCAAGAGGTGTGCTTGCATAGAGAGCGGTGAAGCGAGCGGCGGTGACAAGGAAGTGGCGAGAGCAACGGGGGCATGAGAACGTGGAGCCAGCGGACGCGGCGGCGGCGAGGAAGAGTGAAGTGAAGCGGTGGAGGAGTAAAGCGAACGTCGAATGGTAAAGGCATGGTTGAGACGACACGCACCATTGCCAGTTTCGCTCGCCGCAGTAGTGGTCGTAGCCATGCCATTCGTAGTAGCAGTCACGTTCGCGGTAGGCGTTCAAGCACATCTCGACGACGTGCTTGATACCAGTATCCGCAGCTGCGAGGTCCTCAGCGGCGGTCGTCGTCGCGTTCGCAGCTGCACGTGCGCGCGTTAGCGAACAGGCTGAACAGGAAGAGACAAACACGTACTCCCAGCGCCTGCACCAGCGCCCGCGTTACCCTTACCACCCTTCTTCTTTCTGATCGCGTTCGTAGGGGCGGCCTTGCGTCCTGGCACGCCGGCAGGCTGGAACCACATCGCCGTCACGGGCTTCTTGCGGATCTTTGGCTTTTGCAAAGCGTCAGCGTCAGCGAGCGCGAGCGCGACGACGAAACGAACCTGGGCAGGTGCAGCGTTGCTGGTCTTGGTCGGAGTCTTGGAGGATGTCGCGAGGTTCTTCGAGCCAGCGACAGGCGCTTCTTGACTTGTGCAGCGTTGTGGGCGGCGGGTGGAAGGTGAACGGGTTGAACGGGAAGCGTTGGTTCGTATTCTGGATGGAGGTGTTGGGTAAGCGCATGCGCGGAGTAAGGTAGCGGGACAAGCGCGAACGGGAACAGGACAACGACGAAGAACGCAGCCGCAAGCGCCGTGCCCCCCGGTACCGCAAAGGACGCGGGCGAAGGACGAGGGCAGACCGAGAGGGCGGAGAGACGCGGCAAGGGCGAGGGGGTGTTGGCTCGATTGCGTGCGCCTACTCGTCCACGCCGTCCCGTGATCATCATAGTCTGCATCAACGGCGACGGCGAGCCGCAGTCCAGCGTGCACAGCGCGAGCACAATGTCGAGCGGCGAGCAGGAAGAGGAAAGGTATAGGCGGACGAGGGATGCGAAAGGGGGAGGACGACGACGCAAACGCAAAGCAGAAAGCAGAAAGGACTCACCCTGGACTGGACGCCCATACCCGCGTTACTCGGCAACGCAGAAACAGCGCTCGCACCGGCGACGACAGCGAGGGCAGCAACAGATGTTATGTTTCATGAACGAGCAGAACGGCGGACAAGATGCGGATTCTGCCGGTAGACGCCTTAACCTGGAACCACGACCTCTGGACCGCCATATCTATCTATCGCTAAAGCCACCGGTCTCCCATTTGAACTCTGCCCGCGCTCTCTGACCCCTATAAAAGCCCAACGGCCGCCAGCGCTCCGCATTCTTTGTGTCTCGCAGGATTCTTCCTCTACATTCTCGCTGGGCGCCCGTCACTTGTGTCCTGCCTGTCAATCGCAACGTGCACCTGTTTCGAAAATGCACCTCGTAAACCTACTAGCAGCTCGACAGGGAACGTCGTGTACATCAGGATCGAGCGTACATGGGATCCGGTAATTCTGCCCGTGTGGTTCTTCGTCATCTGCCTATGCGAACTCAGTCATCGTCCTTCTCTACATCCTCGTCATCTATATCCCATCGCTTCCAGTCGTCCGTCGCATCCCACAGTGCGATGGTCTTACCATCCTCCGACGCAGACGCGATCGTGCGTCCGTCCGGCGAGAACGCAACGCTCCAGACCGCCTTTTTCGTGGTCCTTGAATGGCATCGGGATTGTGGCGCCTGTCTGCGCATCCCACATGGCAATCTTGCCGCTCCACGAGCCCGAAACGAGACGCTTGCCGTCTGGTGATAACGCCATGCACCTTACCCAGTCATTCATCCGCAGAGGTTCGCCGATGAGCGCTCTCGTCTCCGCATCCCATATTCGGATTGTGCGGTCGTATGACGAGGAGAATATGCGTTTGCCGTCGCGACTGAAGCATACGGCGGTGACCACATGCGTGTACCCGGTCAGTGGCTCGCCGATGCACTCGCCGGATGCGACGTCCCAGATGCGAATGGTGCGGTCCGACGAACAGGAGACGAGGCGCGTCCCGTCCTCTGAAAATGCGACGCGCCAGACCCAATCCGTGTGGCCGACCATCTCGCGCAACTGGACTCCCGTATTCGCATCCCAGATTGCGGCGCAGTTATCGGCTCCGGTGGTAGCAATGCACGTGCCGTCCTTCGAGTACGCAATGCAATACACAGCTTGGCCCTGGTGAGCTGTGGTTGGGCCGAGGACGAGTTTGCCGCTGTCGGAGTCCCAGACGCGGAACGACCCGTCGTACGAGCACGATGCGATGCGTGAACCGTGAACTGCCACGCAGAACACGCGTTCGTGGTGCCCTTCCAGTGGACCGATCACCGTCTTGCCAGTTCTAATGTCCCAGATACGCAGTGTGTGATCGCCTGAGGCGGAAACAAGACGACGACCATCCGGGAGGAACGCAACAGAGTATACGGCCGACCTATGTCCTCGCAGGATAACTGGCACTGTAACGCTCTCAACCCCTGCTAAGGTTCTGGACTGAAACAGCACATACGATTCCCAAGCCTGTCCATGAGCTCGTGCGCAAGGGCTTCATTATGTATCGCAAGAGCACGCGCGACCGGTCTCAGGTTTGAAGGATCCACGCGTTGTTGAAGGGCCTCTACAATTGTGATGACCGTGCGAACCGCTTTGATACTGGAGGCGGGAATGTCTGCCGTTGCAGAACCATCTTGGGCAAGCTGAGCGGATAAAGACGTCAACAAGCGCGGGGCAATGAGCATTGTGTCTCCAGATTGAAGCTCAGTCTCGATGTCGCGAAGCGACTGTCGCCCAAACTCTACGTACCATGTGTCAGTGAGAGCGACCGGCTGAAAGTAACGTGGTCATTTACCAGTTCCGCTTAGGAAGGACATCGCTGCAAGCTGCTGATCGGGCAGTTCCTTGCTACTCTCAGCGTCGAATATTCGTCTGACCGCGGCATAAGGGTCTGGCTCGGTGGAGTAGCGCCTAATTTTGGCGGACCACGGGTCATCTGGCTGTATGGCCTTGGCAAGAGACTCGTGGTATGGAAAGACAGACTGATCAGCCTCGGGGATCAGCCTCGGTGATGCCGCAGCACGCTTCGGCCGAGCAATCCCATCATGTGCCCGAGGCCTGAGCTGATTCAGCATTACGTAAAAACGTTTGGGACTTTGGGAGGAGCGAGACATATAGGGAGGAGGAAGTGGCGCGTGCGCCGTTGGTCAAAGGAGCAGGCTGAGCGTCTATGAGGTAAAGAAAGGTTCTGGACCATTCAACCTGAAGTCGATGGCGTACTTGACTTATCGCAGAATGTGATCTTCGACACCATGCCTTTGAACGAGGTGCCGGTGGTGGTCAGGCGCGAGAGTGCACGTGAAAGGAGGTTGTACAGGCTCTGCGGTGCGTGATAAACATCCTTAACTGTGTAATTGCGAGCGACCCGTTGCTAACAAACCGTATGACAAGCAATGACTCGGACGCGTCAGGGATGAGTGCGGGAGCGT